>WYDI02013206.1:0-50372 GCA_009867235.2 Psittacus erithacus | reverse complement strand
CTTGTTATTTCCCTTATCATTATTATTATTGGTGGTAGCAGCAGTGATTTGTGTTATACCTTAGTTACTGGACTGTTATTATCTCAACCTGTGGGAGTTGCATTCTTTCATTTCTCCTCCCCATCTCTCCGGAAGCCGAGGGAGGAGGCGGGGGAGCAGTGAGTGGGCTGTGTGGCAGGCCTAAACCACGACAGTGACTCACTGATTTCAGGTGCTTACTGATAAAGGCAGCCACACTAAAACACAGAAGTGGAATTGCCAGTATTTATCTGAGATTCCCCATCTCAAACTACCAACTGCACATTTACAGCTGGCCTGACTATGGACAGCCTTCAGCACACACACTGACTGAGACATGGGCACACTTCCCTGGAGCCCTAACGCTGCTGCCACCACACCCTGTATTTAAATGTATTTAACATAAATATATTCATTTCATTGTCCCCTAGAGTACTTCATTAGTCATTTTCCCCTGTTCGCCTGTAGAGCCTTCATTCAAAAAACAGAATATAAAAATAATTTTAAAATAGGCCAAGGGAACTGTAAAACCACAGATATCTGGGATGAATCAAATTTCAATGCAATTATCATGTTCTTTAACTTGTTTTAAAAACCTTTATTTGAACACGCTTATTTTTAGGTTTTTATGCCAGTGCAATGAAATGCATATGGCTCATAACTGGCATTGTTTAGGATCTAAACTCACACATGCATTCTGAAAAACACTGTCCAATAATCAGGTTTCAAGCAGGTTCGAGAGAAAGATCTGCTCCAGCTTTTCTTTCACTGTTTGAAACAATAAACAATATTAGGCCTCCATTTGTTAAGCAAAAAATTGTTTTGAATATTTACTGTCATGATGACTGTATTACTTTGTTTCCTAACATGGAAAAAATTCATTAACTCAGCTTTTAATATCTAATGATTATCAGCACATTTAACATTTTTAAGTTTTAAACTGTAACAATAATGAAAGAATAAACATAGAAATGTGCATAGGACCACCTACAGCATCTTACCATTACTCTAGAGTTTTTTTACAAATCATTTTCATAAATATTTTTCATTTACAGTTTGCTGATGGTAAATTAGAATCATCAAAGCATGCCACTAACAACTCTGCTAGCCCAAGCATTTTAAGCAAGGGCATGGTCAAATCCAGCTGAAATCAGTGTCATTAAACTCCCTTTAAATGGCTCACTTTTGTTCCAACAACGGAGAGGGAACTTTACAACTAGGTGCAGAAGGAAGCTAATCATCTTGACAGAGCCAAACTCCACAGTTCTTTTAATACTGATGTCAGAAGACCTGCCACTAGCTTTAATGAGAGCATGTCTGGGTCCAATATCTAATAGATTATTCACTGCATACAGAGATTGTTCCTGCTGTTCAGCAATATGATTTAGCAACCAGTTTTATACAGAAAGTTTAAAGTCCTAGATAAAAAAAATCTTGAAATACCTTCAAAAGAAGGGGATACTTGCATATTCTCTGTATTGGTGTTACCAGATATCCCTCCAACGGTACATCTGTGTTCTTGCGTCCTCCAAGAAGCATGCAATTCTAGAGTAAGAACAGTTTCATAAATTACTAATACAAGAAAATTATGAGAAATAAAGACAAGGGCATACGTACACAGCAATACTGGCTAAGCTGTATGTAATGAGGGAGGTATGCAAGACTGTCAAAAGAACAGGCTTGAACACATGTGCAGGCACGTACACTATCATACATGACAAGGAAGCCACAATGGACTTAGGCTAGCATCTCCCCTAGGTATCTTCTTCATCCAGTCCGATAAAGAGAGGACATTTTTTAAGTTTAAAAATGAAAGATGGAGAATAAAATGCCAAAAATATGCTTTCATACTTCAACAAACAAAAATAAAAATCATTTAGGGTGACTACTCTAGGTGGTGCTGCTTCTAAAAGATGTGTTTGTTAATACTTAGTAGCATCAAAGATGGTTTGGAAGGCTTGAACCTGGCCATCCCTATATAAAAAAGCCCACCAAAAAAGTGTTCTGTTTACATGCTTCTACAGTTAAACGTGATGGGCAATGAACAAAATACCCTTACTCATGAGCTAAAAAATACATAAATTTTCACAAGACACCCAACTATTGAAGAAGAGAATACATGAAATATTGGGTGGAAGTACCCATGAAAAAGCAGCAGAGAGCAAGAGAGAAAATAATAAAGGTTATTTGGGATAACAAACCATGCAAGAGACATCACAGCAAATATTTGGAATTGCTGTAATTAAAGTGTAAGTACATAGAGACCTAAAGAAATGATGCAAGCTATTTTACTGAGAGATGAGAAGGAATTATGATGCAATGGTATGAGATAATCTACAGCTTCAAAGTGCAAGATGTCTAAACTGAGAGAGCAACTGTTAAACAAAAGTAATTTAACACAGCCAGATGGTGTGTTGACGCAGGCCACAAATGTGGATGCAGACATATTGTTGATAAAACAGGGGCTACAAAACTGGGTGGCTGCTCCCAACATACAACTCACAATGCACATACCCATAACCAGTGCTGCTATGGGGATCTCTACACCCACACTTAAGTCTCTGCCTTGTACTCACAGTTAACCAGCTTCTGTCTCATGCTAAAGGATCCTTTACCCCAAGGGATCTCATTTAAACTGCCAACTAAAAAGCTTTACTGACAAAGGACTGAGCAAGATGACAATGCAGACTATAGGTTTATATAATCACTGTCTCTATACTTGAAAGCTCACAAGTCTAGTTTCAGCTCCCCATTATTTATAGATAATGACAACCTCTAATGACCTGAACTGTTCTGTCTGGCTAGAAAGCTTCAACCGTACTTTCATCACACAGTCAGACCTCCTGTTCTCCAGGTTAGACTGATGCCACTTATTCTACAGCCACATCTTGAATCTATGAGAAACCCAAAGCAGACTTGAAAGCCCTGTGCATGTGCCCAGGATACATGACAGTGACATATCATAAACTGCCCACTTCACTTCCTTTCTCACAAAACATGCTTTTTGCAATCTTTCTCCAGAGTATTTTGCTTTTCGTCTCTGTAGTCAGCATTCACCCCTTCCTGAGCCTGGCCACGCTGTTTCCAATACAAGAACCATGCGTGTGAAGCTCCTCAGTCTGGGGTAGGGTGAAGGGTACTGTGTCAACCACTAAGGAAAAATAGGACAACTTTGAATGGAACAATGATGAGTGAGAGACTCTTAGCAAAAAGGCAGATGGCGTTTCATGTCACCCAGTACTCCCCTTCAATAAGGAAATTCACATGCTGATCATTAATTTGGCTGTAGGTAAAAGCAGCTAGGGAGTCAGATCCAGTATCTTTGAAAAAATATAGTGACCAGCAATAGGTCAACTTCACAAAGAACTCTGTCAGCAACAGCGAAAGCCTACTGCATGCTAAAAATAATTAATAAAATTAAGCAAAATTTGTGATATTGCCACCATTGGCCACCATCTTTCTTTTCACCATATCTGTGATGCTTTGCTCAGTGTCATTTGCTCTCCGGTCCCAAAATGCAAGAACTGGATCCAATTATTATGAAATCTGATATCATATCCATAGGCACCTTCTCAGGTATTTAAGTTCCAATCTAGTAGGCCCCACATTACAAAGCTGACCTTGTTATCACAGGACATTGGGAAGAAAAAACACAAAAAATCATTCCATGCTGAATCATTCATTTAACAACTAATCTTAACTATTAGGAAACTCAGTATTTACACAGAAACTGGTTTTACTGTGAGAAAATCATGAGGACTGTCATACTTGCAATTAAAATACCTCCTTATTTGTTTTATAAAGTGAAAAACTAATTGTGTAGCTGCCTATATTGACCTCAGATTAAGTCAGCATCTAAACTCCAGACGCTTACTCTATGACCCATAACAAAACATTTTTCTGTCTGGCAAGGATGTTACGAGTACCAGAACATGGACCTACTCTTCAGAAGTTCTGATGAGTCTTTCAGCTTCTTTTCTATAAT
Source organism: Psittacus erithacus (assembly GCA_009867235.2). Lineage (NCBI taxonomy): Eukaryota > Metazoa > Chordata > Aves > Psittaciformes > Psittacidae > Psittacus > Psittacus erithacus. The sequence goes on along the minus strand of WYDI02013206.1, from coordinate 46,369 downwards.
TTCCTTCTCTATTTCTCTCTTCGTCTATCTTACCTTATTCTTTTTGCTTTCTACAGACACAACTGGATTTACACCTTTGTCTCTTGGCCAGCAAGTTCAAGGCACTCTGCCTAATGCTTTATTATGCACAGATCCAACACAGCAGTGAAAATACAATGTACACAGCCCCCTCCTCTGGAAACACCACCCCCAACTGAAACGGCCTGCTAGCCACTTGCAGATGTGCTTGTGACATGGTGGAGATGACAGTAGTAACAATTCACTGCCCACTCACAAAGTACTAAGTTAGATCAACAGTTGAAAGTTTATTTACCAGAAGAAAGGTCCGCACTGTCCTTATTTTGTTAAGGTCAAGGAGAACTTTCTGTGCCTTCTCGTGATTACTGCAATATTCATCATAAATACGGAATTTTTCTTTCTGCAGAAACAAAGAAATACATTGTTCTTCACTTGCCATTTTGAGGCTTTTTTTTAGTTAATAAAACATGAAATGAACACTTTCCAAAGATGAAATAGCTAATATAGTCTTCGTTTTGAAGGTTAGCTCTTTCTCCTACGTTTATTATTTGACATCCAGTCTCAAACTGGAATTATGAAGAGTCCGGAAGCATCACTTGGAAATTTCAGTCACAGAACACCAGGTTGAAAGGAACCTCAGGTACCATCTGGTCCCACCTTTCTTGGCAAAAGCACCATTCAGACAAGATGGCCCAGCACTCTGCCCAGCCAAATCATAAAGTGTTTAATGCTGGGGAATCCGCTGCTTCCCTGGGGAGATTATTCCAATGGCTGATTGTTCTCACTGTGAAAAATTTTCCTCGTGCCCAACCATAACCTCCCCAGGACTAACTTATACCATCGCCGCTCACGTTTTTGATGTGGCTCCTTGTAAAAAGGAGAAACCCAGAGAGAAAATACACAGAGTGGCTTATTTGCTGATATCATTACCTATTTTGTCTGCAAACACTTGTTTGCAAATACGATCCATACTTTTCCAGTCAAAAACTGATGTTACTCAACTTCTGTAATATGTTTCCACAACCCATTAACCATTTTCTCCTCCCACAACGAATAAACAAAGAATTAGCAAACAAATGGGACTCTAACCAGAGGTAACAATGAAACCTAGACTTTTTGCTAGGCCTATAATTGAAAGCAAACTAAATTGCCCTGATTTTGCAGAGCTCTTTTAACACTGACATCCTGTTTTGCTCCAACAGGAAAAATAATACTGAGAGAAAACAACTTCTACAGGACATACAAACGTACTTATGGAGGCACTGCAGTTGCCAGAAGTAAAATAACTTCACAGTCCAGAACCATGGAGATATTTTACCCAGCATATGCAGTTCTTTGTTAGATATTCACTTTTTTGCCTAGCATCAAAGGGGAATAAAAAAAAAAGCATATTATTACTTTTGCTGTTTCATGCAACCGTGGTCCTTATACCTCCAACCCATGCACAGGCACCAGCCTTGCCCATGCTGCAGGGCTGTTTGGCAGCCTGGGCTAATTTGGTGAATATACAGCTGCTGATACAGTAAAACTGCCCATTTCATACTTCTTTCTTCATTCTCCTTCCCCCTCCGTTTTTTTGACACTATGTAATTAAGTCATATTTTGTCATCATGACTATGTACACTCATCATGACGTAATTAATAAAGACAACTAATAAAGGAAAAAAAGTGAAATAAGCCTGTAATAGAAGACAGCTTACATAATGAAGAAAGCAGGTTCCAACTTCATGCTGTGCATTAGGTTCTGGCTGTAAGCACTCCTCCACCAGGGAAAGGAAGTTTTTGTGAACTGCAAGAATATCTTCAATATTTGAAAACAACGTCTGCAAAAGAATAAAACATACATAAATGAAACATCAGATAAAAAAACAGAAGATATACGCAATTATGAGACTAACCTTAACTGTGTCTTCTGTGACATTTTTATCTACTTTGGCTGCAGCACATTGGATCATTCGGTGAAGGAAAGCCTGCATGAAACGAGAAATAAGGAAAAAGTTATTTCAGGAAGACTTCAGCTTTTGGCATTTTACACTTACAATTTGTTTCCCAAATTTCTTATGCTTTGGATATAAAGCCACATCAGTATATGACTCAAAATCTAAACCAAGTATTTTATTTATAAAGTATTTAGTAGTCCTGTTATCCTAAGACGATATAAAACCTTATCTATATATTAAATACTGAAACATTAAATAGGCTGAGAAACTGAACATTCTACCCTGGACTCATGATACAATCAAGCAAGAGCAAAAGGATCCATTTTCACATTCTTGCTCTAGCACTTTAAAAAATGACTACAAGACAAGCTAAAATAAGCCACTAATTTCTAAATTAAAACTACTCAGGAGATACTATTAAGAAATGTAACTTCTACCACAGTAACCACACTTAAGATTTCCAATGTACTAATAATCAACCCTACTGTAAATTAAATTGGCTTAAACAACAGTCAGCTGCACCTGGTTTTGCTTAATGAAAATGTTCGGTCTTTCCTCCCCAAGAGCCTCATTCTTGGAGATCAAATGAGAATTTAGTAACGCCACTAATGAAACAGCAAAAGAGTAACTTTTTATATTTCACATTCAAGAACTGGAAACAACAAGAAGAAAAGATGTACAGTAAGTCGTTCCAAAAGAAATAAATCACATTTCAGGTACAAAGGTTAGAATTCATTTTTATGAATTTATTCCATTACAAAGACTTGGTATGTTCTGAAAGCATCTACACACTGAAGACTAAAATCTTACATTGATAATTCTTCACACAGACATGCATATTCTTCAGTCATTAAGAACTGGCACCATAAGCGCACAAATGTCATGTCATTCATAACCATTGCGCTTCAAGTCACTGTGCATTGTACGCTGTACACAAACTCATCTAAATTCTGGCACGGTGCAAATTCCATAAGAAAGGCAATAAATAACCCATGTGTGGAAGGACAGCAGTCACAGCACCCTTTTTTTCCTCTCTGCTGGGAGTTAAAACATTTTCATTCCCAAGCAGTGATCCTTTCTCTTGTGAACAGAACTATGTAACTGGCATTACACATTTTTATTACTGAAGAGACAAATCTAGTTATCCAGGCCATAAACAGAATTAAGTTTGGATCACTGCCAGCACATTGTATGTTTCATATCACTCTCTCCAGTGATGTGGATTTTCTACTTCTTTAAACTCCTCTTTTGCCCTGACTATTCGTGCTTTCTGTCCAACGTTTTATTGATGGCAAAAGACTGCATTAACTCATTTGCAGCAGTTAACTGTTGATGGATGACAGCCCTTTATATCCTTCCTTGCTAAGAATATCCACAGGGGTTATGGCAAATTTGCTGTGCACATTGCCTGCGCGGTGTACAGCCAATCCCACATACAGTGAAAGCCTGATTTACTGCATGACTCCTTATTAATTTTTGAAAGTTTACACTAAACCAGCCAACAATATTCAATACACTTCAAAATTGAGACTGGGGGGGGAGGGGGGGAATATCACAGGAACTGCCTCTGAAATTCGTGTCTGTTTTTACTATCTGTAATCTCTCTTTGTTCACATTATTTCCCCATAGACCAAACATACTGCTCATCCGCACTCATGTTATCCCAGAAGATCTTCATTTCCTGTAACTGTGAAGGAAGGTGAACATTCAGTTGGCTGAAGGCGAAACTTGAGAACGATCAGGGAGCTGACGCATTAGTTATTCTCAAGTGATTCAATACACTAGCCAAGAGTCATGAGGTCAAAAAGAGTATATATCAGCTGCAATAAACAGAGTTATCCAAGCAGCACTGTCCCAGATCCCACATCTGCAGAGATCAGAAACTGAATCCAGGAAAACCCAAACTCTTGCAGAAACCAGATACAAGTCACTAATTAAGGTAGGGAGACCTAGGATGACTTCAGCCACTTCCAGCAACTTTGCGCAAGTCTGTGTACGGTTTCTGCACCCATGCTGGTGAAGTAGTGTAATCATGATGCCAGTCATTCCTAAAGATTTGCCACTTGTCATCCCTATCAATGCAGATTTGCTTCCTGAAAAAAATCGTAACATTATGCCCCATAAATCAATGGATGCCATCATCTGAATCTTTCAGAGCACTTACATGAGCACTACGAAGTCACACATATCTCAAATTAATTGGAATAATCTCACATTTTCAAGAGAAGTGATGTAAGAGAATTCAGGGGAGTGCAGGCAGCCACGGAGCTGTCTAGTTCCATCCACCTCCCACCAAGACCCTCCTTGGTGTACTTCACCTGCTTTGGAGTGAGAAATGCAAAGCAATAACGAAGCCGAGGTTTCCACAATGAAAATGCCATTACCTTCCTGGAATGCAGAGGCACCACTAACACCACACACACACAACAACTCTACTCTGGGATTTCGCTAGAGAGAACAGATTGCTGTCATCAGGCAGGAGAATGGAGAAGTAACTCCTTTTGTTACAGTGTTAAATAACTTTAATCCAGCCCTGCGTCTATGGAAAAGTAGTCTCTGAACTTGTATGTATACACAGTAGGTCTGACAGAGAGATGACTACTCAAAAGAGTCCACTATTATTTGAACAACTGAGAACAACAAAACACAGTTCAAAAACTGATCAACCAAAAGCAAGTCATTTGTAGACACAGCTTTAAGGAGGACCCCAACAAAGAAATCACAGACTTTAAAAGAAAAATATATACAGATGCCCAGGAACTACTCAGGAGCTGACAGTTGCTGAGCTAACAGAAAAGAAGTTTACAGACCCTTTTGAAGATACACTACTTTACAACTATTACTAACCACAGAAAAAAAAAACCTGTAAAAAAATGAAAGAACAGTTAAATGGACATCTCAGCCAATTTACAATTCAGTAAATACCTGGACACACAAAACCAAGTCAAAAACTCCTCTGAAATAGCACTGAGTGGTTTCTAAAAATTCTACCATGACTTTAAGTTGAACTCCAGACCCATCACTTAGCATGGCATTACATGAAGGAGCAAAGCATTACAAATTACAAGGGCACAGCTGAATAACCCCTGCTGCTGGACTGAGAAAACAACTGTAGCAATCAATTGGGTCCATGATTCCTATGCTCAAACTTAGTGCCATTTTATTAACCATGCACACATCAGTAAATTGTGATTCAGATTTGTCTCCTGAAGTATACTGCATGTCTTGCTGAGGTTACTTCCAGATTTCATCTACTTAGCACAACATCAAGCATAGAGAATAACACAGATTTCTGTGCATTCCACGATTTCAGGCCTTTCTCACCTAGACAGTGATCCTCAACTTTCTCAAAACTTTTCGGGTAGATTCTGGAGTTTCCCTCAACTTCAATCTTAGTTTTCTCAAGTAACAGCAAAGCCATATGGTTTAAACATAATTTTCCAACTTTTCATCTCGTGCTAGCAGCATTCTACTTACATTTGTATAACACAGGGATTCACCCTTGCAGCACTGCAAATGGAGATCTGCGGCCCCTGGCACTCTCTGCCAGCTAGATTCTTGCTGATTTCTCTTTCAAGAGATCCCTATAAAACATTTCAGAGGAGCAAGTTGGCTGGGTACTACACAGAGTAGGCTAAATTTAAAAGATTAGATGAGGAGGAAAGATAAAAGGGAGGATGTTTTTATTTACATTTAAAAAACTAAATAATCCAGTTTCACTTGACAATTTTTAGAACTCTCTATGGAAAAGTTTGTCACTAGGCATATCCTTGAGTCACTCTGATTGCTACAATCCCTGCCTCTGCAAGTCTGAAACTCAAATTACAAACCCCAAGCATCCTTCTGGAAACTTTGTTAACAGAAAATGGCATCTAAATGATCAGTGTACAGCTGCTTTGAAAGAGAAGAAATGGCAAAAAAGCTGAGAAAATTCTAAACATGAAGGGGTACATCTTTAGAAATTTGATGATCTTTAGAAGCCTGAAGATCTTTAGAAGTCTGACGAACTTGCAGACCAAACCATAAGGCACCAACTGAGCCTCTGGAATAGAGGAGCAGCTACGCATAAAATACGTAAGATAACAGTTTAGGACTAAGATTCCCTAACTCCACTCAGGTCCTAATGGGGACATAAAAACTCTGTTTCTGTCTATGACTCAGGGTCTTCGTACCAAACTGGTAAGGAGAAGGGTAATTCACCTCTACATTTCAGAAACGTGGCAAAGAATTACACAGAACATTTGAAGAAGATTCCATTCTAGTAATATCAATGAAGATAACGACATCCTTTTTTGTCATGACTGTGTATTCATTACCTGCAAAATATTTTTAACTACTTTCTGCATTAGTGCCTCTTCTAACTCTCACCCTTTGCCCAACACAGCTATGACACACTATAGGAAACACCAAGACCAAAAATACAAACATAAAGATTGAAAATCCAAATTCAAATAATTATAAATGAATCTGTTCGTTATGCCAAGTGAACACTAACGTGTTCGCCGGACTGTTGATTTGCTGCCATTTTGCACGGCAGGATGTTTCACAGGGAATGCACAACAAGCTCCTGTTACGGGGATTTTACTTCTGGTTTTATCAAAACAAGAGTAGGGTTGTTCAGTTGTCTGGTGGGTGGTTTTTTTTCTTCCATAGTCGCTCTGTGTGTTGCTGGGAAGAAAAACAAAACGGAACAAACAAAAAAAAAACCCACACCAGTACAGACAGCACAAGAAGCTGCCAACAGCACAAATTACTTTTCTGACATCTGGAATGAAATCAGGGAAGACAATGAAGTCTGCTTGCAGAAGATTCCAAGAGCATGAAGAGTTCTCAGCTTCTTGACAGCTAAGAAATCATGTCCTGCAATTATGTCAGGGCACCTAGTTCACAAAGTACATGTAACTCTTTTCTGAAAGCAGCCATCTTACTATTGTGAACCTAGAAAGAAATTTGGTTTGTTTGTTTAGAAGAAAGAATTAAAGAAAAAGTTGCTTATTTTACTCCCTTGGATTTCTTTTAACGTTGTTTCTACCTTTAAATCTATACCACCACATACAAACACAAGGTGAACTGCAAAACATCTGTATTTTTAGCAATTTCCTGTGTATTTTCACTTTAAGAAAATCAGGACAACTGAAGCACCCAATCTGTCATATTAAAGCCTGTTGAATAAAGCTAGCAAGATGTTTTGTGCATTAAAACTGAGTAAAATTTTATTTTGTATACTGCCAAAAGACAAAATCCTAAAAGAAACCCTCAATAAGGAAAATGCTCAGATATGACAATATTTATAAACATCCATGACAATATGCTGATCATCACAAATTTAGACACAAAGCTGAAAGACTTGTGTTTTTTGTTTTCCCTTTACATTCTTGTATACATATCTGGATGGTGGAAAATATCTTGCTCGTTTCACAATATTCCAAATGATCCTAAAGAGAGCATGGAGACCTATAGCTGGGAAGAAAACCTCTCGAAATTATAGATGACTAGCCAAATGTATTTTCTTATCATGGCTAATTCAGGTCGCAGGCATCATGGTAGGATTTTGCACAGCAATGCAGGTTTTGCTCACTCTAATTAATTCATGGCAGATTCCAGTTCCCAAAAGAACACCATGCCAGTTTTACTGAAGCAGTTTTGCTTGATTTTGACACAAAATAAATAACAAAACCCTATTTCAATAGAGAAGAGTCCAGCAGCAATAGCAGCTGTGGTAAGCACTGTGTGTTTACCCAGCTCTTCCCATTAACCTGTGCCAGAAGCAGCGGCAGTAGCTGCTCAGGCTGGCTTCTGCTACTGAACAAAAGACTCTTCTCTCTCCAGTAATTCACCAGCTGAGACACCACCTGTTTCTCCCATCTTGCCTGCAGGACCAGATGAATCACAACCAGCAGACAGAGCATCAGCCAAGGTCAGATATATTCTTTCTCCCTACTGTACCTAGAGCCACTTTCAAAGCTTGCTTCAGATTCTGCAGCCTGTAAGGACAAAGAATAGATGGACCACATCTGTAATACTTTCCATTCTAGTGCTAATTTCCCTTCTCAACTGACCAAACTATTCCCTTCTCCATTCACCTGACCCAAAAGGCCATCAGTCTGCCTGGAAGAGAATCCCTGGCTTCTTTCTTTAAAGAAAACATGAACTCATAGGTAAACACACACCCACACAAAAATGATTGCATTAAAGAAACATGGATCTTCATAACCTTCACATATATGATAAATATCTGCCACACTTCGGGATAAACTTAAGCTTTTCTCCATCACCTATAATTTACTTATTTTATTTTTCGGCTAGAGTTTTTCCTCTATCAGAAAACTTCTTCCGTTCTTCGAAGAGAAGTAAACCTCCCCTCACCTTGTCCTGTATTTTGATCACCTCTCCTGTATTTCCCTAGTCAGTGACAATATTTTTCAACATTTTACTCCACATTTTGTTCATCCTTTCATGCCGAATGAGATTCCTAGCTCAGCTTCCTCCTTTAATGAGGAAGTCCCCCCTAAATTGATCTCCCCCATTTCTCAAATCACCTGAGCCATGACTGTGCTTTCGCTTTTTATCCCTTCCTTCCTTTCAGCTCCATAACAGAAAGCAAAAGATTTATAGTCAAAGTCCAGTTCCACTAAGCCAGGCGGGAAGTCAGATGTCTCCACCCTCTTCCCTGTACTGAAGCCATTCCCAGAAAGATTTAGTACAACCTTTTCCTGATCCAAATCAGAAGATATCTGTTCCCTTTTCTTCCCAGATGTCAAGAATCCTGTCACTCATATCTAATAACTTCATTTTGGGAAATTGGTCTTCTGAGGACAACCTATGCCCTTACTGGTCAATACAAGTCTGGCTGATGAATAACAACAGAGTTACTTGGGACAGTCACAGTTAAGATGCTGCCCAAGCTAACTACCAAATCAGAGGCTGGGTGTCAGGGTGGCTCACATATGCTGCTGCAATCTGAAGCCACATGCAGAAAGCTGCTAGAAGGTCATCCTGTGTGTTTTTTCTGCATCTTTAGAGAAAGGCAATACGCTGGCATAATGGACAAACACTCATCTGCAAGCTGAGCAGAAGGCACAGTTTGTCTAATATTTTTGGCAAATACTTTACACAACATGGGCTGTTGCTAACCAGGCCTTTATCCCATAAAGAAATAAGGACAAGTTAGATGCCAATCTCAGCATCACCAACGGAGAGTTTTTGGAAGGGTAAGGGAAAAAGAAGGATTTGCCTGTCCCATGTGAATTTCTGAACAGACTGCTGGATTGCAACAGATAAATCAACCAAACAAGAGGCATCCACATAATAAATAAAATGTTTCCAGCATGCCTGTGAAGAAATATAAGATAAATATTGATTGTATTTTGAACATTTCCTGATGAAGGAAAAGAACAGATACTCTGGGTTGAAAAATGTTCACATGTGTGTGGAATTCCCCTGGTAATATATCATATAGCTCTTTCGGTGCATGTTATAAAGTGAATAATATATTGCTAATCGCACAACTGATCTTGTATCACTCAAGTGGGAATGGAAAAGAAATGACGCCTACAAATAAAGTTTACCTCTTGTAAAAGTCAGCAGTTTCCTGAATTTACAGAACACTAGGTTCTGACTGGGAAATGTCAGCGAATTCAGCTGTGTCCACTACCAGCAAATCAAAACAAGAAACTAAGAAACCTCAGAGCAACTGCACATCGGGAAACAACAGTATGTCCCTACTAACCTGCAGTCATAAGTATAAAATAATTCATACATTTGAAACCTTTATACTATAACTATACATACTAAGACATATATATGTATATACTATATACATATAAGTTTCTATAACTATACATACATATATAACTATACATAACTATACATACTATAGTTTCTGCTTCTTTTATGCAGACACATTTGTTTATTCGAAAAATGTAAAGAAAATCTTTAATTTTCCTTCAATTTTTACTCCCAAAATGATGATTTTTCTAAACTTTTTTTTTTTTTTAGTTGAAGAACACCAGTTTGGAAGAATTTGATATTTCAAATTTATTTCAGATTAATCCATTCCAATCCATGTCAATATTTTTGAGACATTTCAATTCAACACATTGGATTTTACTTCTTTTAGCAACTCAAGAATTTCATAAAATGCAAAAGGGTCAACATGAGAAATACACTTGCTGTAAATGACCCCCTGAAAAAAATCACTTTATTTATTCACTTTGAAAAATAATAGTTAATCTTGAACATACTGCAAGAAAGCCATCCTCTGCTAATCTCCCTTTTTCATCTTTCCAAAATTCATTAATATATTTCAAAACAAGTTTGAGTCTTTTCAGACTCAAAAATATCCACCAGAATTAGGACAGCCATTATCTTTATCACCAACTATGAGAAAGGAACAGGAAATAACACACCACAACTCCACCTTACAAATTAAAATTTAAAGCTTAATTCCTACCGCATTTGAATAAAAGAGAAAAGCTGACTCAGCATTAATGAAAATTAATTAAGTCCTTAATGACTAAGGCAGCTAATTAAAAAAACCCAACTGTTTTACTTATAAACTGAGACAACCTGAAACTACTGACAGGCTATCATAATGGAAGCCCACCAGACCCTTTTTTGCAGGCTCAGTTTTCAACACATAAAATGTCTTTTTTTCCTAATATTGGATTGCACAGTCCTTAATTGCAAGTTTATTTAATGTTTAATATAGTTAGATATTAATTAGGAATTAGTGTGTTTGAGAATTCTACAATTTTTATTGCCAGAGCTGTATAAATAAAGTGTACTTCTCAAGCACTACTTAGTGCCAATTCTGGCTGCCATTTGTATCTGCACACTTGCACCAAGAAAAACACAAATCAGGGAGGAATATGAAACAGCAGGTTTCTATCCCAATTTCAGTTCTTCACAAAGCCTGCAGAGAAGCTGTACTGAGTACAGCACTTCCAAGAAGTGCCCTTCTGATCACAGAAAAAAAAAATGTGCAGATATATAGCCTCAATTCCTATCACCTGCCATTTAGATAGGTCTTGGGATGGTCAAATAGCACAAAGTTAACAAGCTCATATACAATGATGCCTCATTTCATGCAACAATCACGTTTATACTATGATGATGTTGCTATTTCAATGCATTGTGAAACAAGTTTTATCTTCAAGGCAAAATAAGGTTTTAAGAAAACCTTATTACTTTAAATTACTTATTTCACAGCCAATTCAGATGCTCTTGGCTTCTGAACTCATTTCAGCCACTAGTTTAGCAACATAGACAGTACCACCAAATTATTAAATAAATAGAAATAGTAAATCATAGAAAGGTCTTGAAAATATAGCAAATAATCCCAGACCAAAAGCAAAAAAAATATAGCAAATAATCCCAAAACCAATAGCTTTATGATTGTCAACAACAGCTAAGGTAAACAACAAAAAATAAAAGCATCATGGAGAGCAAGCTCCCAAGAAATACAACAAAAATTAAAGTGAATCCACACTTTTATAAATAGATATCTATCTGCTAAGTAACTGCAAGATATGCATATAACGATACCACTATTTAAGAATACTAATATTTGCAAACCCAGATTCATGTGAAATAATTTCAGTAGAGCAGTTTTCATGGATACATTCATGTTCTGTAAATCATGGCAAAAAGACACCTATCAATTTAATGTACAATAAACCAGAGTTTATTCAAACCCCAAGAGAATACTAATCTGCAACCTTTCCAGTGGCCTTGGATGTGCAGCATTAACTATAAATCAATTTGATTACAATTAGAGGAAATGATGTAACAGAACAGCTGAAGCAGACAGAATGGTCATTAAGGAGGGCTTTAACAATAGCCCCCCTGAACAAGGCGGCTGAATTCAAACCTTAATTTGAAATCCAAGATTATACACCCTACACTGCAGATGAGGAGAGCCATTCTGACAGCACGCTGTTTTAACAGCAGCTCTCCTTCTACACAGATATGTAGAGCAGTAAAACTTTGATGCAAATGTTGAAGGGCATATCTGATGAATTCAGGTAGATTAACAAAGCTTGAATGAACTAAACTTGCTCCTCTGAGAAACCAAACCGGCTGCAGCAGTAAACTGAGGCTTACAATTTCCATATACTGGCACAGACCCAGCTCTCAGATCTGCAGGGACCAGAGCTCCAGTACTTCTGATTCAGGATCTCACAGGAATCAGCGACACTCAATGAAAGAACAGCACCCCATTCAACTGGATCATGCTGCAGTGCTAGAGGATTAAACTACAACCAGTACTGATTGTCTGTCAAAGACATTCTGATTACAAGAAATGAGCTTCAAAGCAGTTGAAAAGCTGAAAGTATTTTAATTAAAATACCTGTTGTTGTTGTTAAGCATTTAATAAATGCTGCATTGGCACATGCATAGTTACATGATATGTGACTTTAAACTCTCATTTCCAAAGTGCTATTTTCAAGTGCTGGGGAAAAAAACACAGAAAATAGTATGAATGTATTTATGCAAGTGTTGCAACCTGGCTTGAAAAACTTATTTTTTACTTCTAAGCAGAACTTAAACAATAAAATCAGTAAATGAGAAAGCTACTGTCTTCTGAAGATTAGATGCCCATGCTAGTTGTCTTAACTCCATTCCAAAAAGAATACAAACATACTGAAACGAAAATGATTTTATTTTACAAACAGCTTCATACAAACAAGATTGTTACGTGCCCCTATTGCCTGCCATGATTGGTCTCGTGAATTTTCATCTGCCTGTATGTTTTTGAGCCAATTTCCATGGAAATGCAATCATTAATATTTTTCTGGCTTATATTTGATTCATGAGATGCTTCAACTGTGTAAATGGAAACAGTTCATCTTTTATTTCTTTATTGTGAAATAACATATGAAATAGTACATGACAAAAAAATTTTTACTCTTTTTTCCTTTATGCTGCTATCTAAACATCTGCCAAACATTAATTATATCTCAGAATATTTACCTGCTAACCTCAGTTCACATCCATCAAAGAGGTTCCATTTCTTGAAGGATACAATGATCACCAAGGACATTATTTTAGAAAAATAAATGGAGCATATTCACATCCAGAATAGAGCTGCAGGAATAAAGCCACACCGTTTGAATTTACCCACATTAGCTGGATTGTCTTACTGTCAAATAAATTTGTAATTTCAAGAAATATAGACCTGGATTCTATGCTCATGCTGGGGAGAATCAACCCCACACACTCACTCACAGGGTTTCTATCTCTCACTGGTTCTTTTCTCCTTTCCCTGTTCAAGCACAGGCTTTTTTTCTAGTTCTTATGTAGGTCTATGGTCTGTCTTTGGCTTTGATGAGTTCCCAGTGTACAATTTCACTGAACCGTCTGTGAAGCATGTGTTGTTCTTCAGGAATACAAAGACTGTACGGCTGTTCCTGCTCCTTTCATTAATTTTTATAAGGGAACAGAAGACAAAACCTGATTACAATACAATATTTGTAGCCCTCTTAATGAAATTCTTTGTTTGAATGCTGGGACCTTAAGGTGAGACAGCTTTTTATTACCTTACCCTGAAATAAGAGCCTCAATCTTTTAGATTACATTCAAAAGCTTTAAACCATCCTTCAGTCGAAGCAGAGAGAATTGGAAATACTATTTTTCTTTTTAATATTAAATTGTAAAAAAAAAATTATAATAAAAATTGCCCCTCTCAATCAGTCCACATTGAGTTTGCAAGATCAGTACTTAAATTAAAAAAGGAGAATAATCAGCAAAACAGTATCACACGAATCACCCTTCTCGCCAAAGTACCTGCACAGTAACTGCAGAAGAGTACAAGCAGAGGATGCCGGTGGCAACTGCCATCTGTTAATACTCAACCAGAGTTTGACAGCACTGAATACTGCTCGTACTAGGACATACTGCTGATTACCAAGACACCCACATTGATTACACAAACTGAAGTCTCACCGAGTCTTTCCACATAAGGTTACTCAAGGATATGGAACATTTTTTTATTACTATTTTTATTTCATTCATGAATTTGCTGCAAGGAACACACTTTCTGTTCCTATTCTCCAAAGGAAAAAAAAAAAGTCTAAACCATTCAAAACCCCAGATACCAGACTTCTAAGAACAACACAAGGAACAATGGTGTTAGTGGTACCAGGAAATCAAGAAACCATAAATAAATATCAAGTATTGTTTTCCAGCATCTTCAATAAGTTTTGGATCCTGCAGTCCTTCCTCTGCATGAGGAAATGACGCCTCTGCAAGTTTCCCCCATGTCCACAATAGACCACTATAGTTTGCCATACCTAAGCAAACCATCAGCACTGAACTTGCATATGGGGAGCCATGCACAGGCCCATCTGCTGGGCAATAAAATCTGTGACCACAGATTCATTTTTTGACTACAGGGTGCTGCTCCTTGAATACAAAGCTTAATTTCCTCCTTTTAAGGAACACAGTGTACAGCTGTCTCAAAGATGACCAACCCATCTGCATGAACATACCAGTTGTGACAGCTTGAAAATGTGGGCAGAATCGCTCCAGGAGCAATACCATGGCTAGGGAGCAGCTTTAGAAGGAGCGCTGACACCAAGATCAACTCTGAAAGACTTCAGGTCTATAGATGACCCCGATAAAAATCTCTTCATCTTCCTTCCTCTACTAGATCCCGCCTATAGGAAGGACCAGCAGCAGGGAGGCAAGTGAGACTGTGTGCCCAGGGCAAGATGTTCTCTACTAACACCATTCCATATGTATGTTAATCATAATTATAGAATCACAGAATAGTTAGGGTTGGAAAGGACCTTAAGATCATCTAGTTCCAACCCCCCTGCCATGGGCAGGGACACCTTACACTAAAATATAGCAAAAGTGAAGAAAAAAGAAAGAAGAACTTGTGGGAAGGCAGGTTCATTTTAAACTAGTACGCCCAAGCCCAGAAAATGAATACTTCATATACACAAATGAAGCGGACACTAAACAAACAGGCTGAAATCCTGTCAGAAGGAAGCAAAAATAAAAGCAGATTGCTTGGTCTTTCAGGCTTAATCTTACTTTCCCCAAACTGCCTGTTAAAAAGTTACTAATTGCTGGTCTTTGATTTTTTTTTCCCGTGGCATGTGAAAGAAACTGGGATAAGTACAGAGGAAAGCTGCCAAATCCACAGAGTTAGAAACTTTCCACACGCTTTTTTCTTTTTTTTTAGAAGAGACGGAGTTTCATTTCAAAATATTTTTCTAGCCTCTTGTACTGTGAAGTCTGCAGTGCAATGATTTACAGAATGGATGCTATCTCTATAGATAAACAAAACCATCATTCCCAAGAGATTTGACCTTCACCTTCCATCCTAAAATAGTATGGCCAATTACATAGCAGCAGCCCACATCCTTAAAATACGTTTGACTGAATTAGGGAATTAAGCGCTGTTCTCAAGGTTGCTACAGACTGGAACTAACTAAAAGAATAAAATATACAACTAAAACAAACAGTTGTGTTTGGCAGAATATACATTCCAGCAACTGAATGGTGATGCACTAATTAGTACTGCTGAATTTGTTGTTCTTGCTAAAAAGAGGAGCTCAAAAAATGCACAAACGGACGTCTCATCGTTACATGAATTTCAGCAGTAAACTACAAGCTTCCAGGAAGTTTATCATCCTGGTTGCTGACGATAATTTGGCTTGTTTTGTTTTGATACCATGTCCCTGTTCCTTCAACTCACGTCCTCCACACCAAGCAAACACCAGACTCTCGCTGACTTTACTCCAACACTTCCCCAGCCTATATGCTTTTTCATCCCAGAGATGCTGTAAAGAGTGCTGTAGGGCAGAAACAGCTTCACATTTTCTCTTAGACTGAGGGAAAGAGCAGAAGTGTGTCTCATTTGGCTAGGGAAGGGTAACAAAAATGCACCTATGCTAAAACCATCCTAAATTTGCTGCATATTTACTGACCAAACACAGTGCAACCATTTAGGTAACAGATGTTAATCTGATACATTGTCTTTTAAAGAGAAAACCACTGCAAGTCCAACAAACAAAAATATTTAAAGCTTACAATTAGGCCTCTATTTGTTGGATATTACATTTTAATCCTATCTTTAACATCATTTTAATAGACATTTCTTCTTCTTCCTTCTACTTTCTACACTACTCCACCACAATTACCATTAACAAATGTGCAGAAGAAAGGCACAAATCTACAGTATAGTCTCAGCCTCAATATTTCCACTATCATTTCTGCCACAGGGATAACTCTGATGACCAACATGTGATACTGCTCCCTACACAACTTAGATTTTCCTATCCTTTAAATGGCTTTCTGCAAATTCTGTTCTAAGTCTGGGATAATGGGATTAACTCTACCACACCAGAGCTAAGGCAAAATTTAAACCCTTATCAGTGATTCTATAAGCCTCTCTCAAAAGCAGCAACTTGTGAAATACCACAGTCATCACAGAAAACTGAGCTCCCTTTATAAGAAGATAAATCATCTGAACAACATGAATTCAAACATTAGCATGACAGAAAAACTAATTTGGCATTAAGGAACATTTTCTCCTCTCTTCTATAGTGTCTGCCATTGCCTTCAAAGGACAGTAAACATGCATCTCATTGTATTCTGTGTAAAGAAACTCAGCATCCAGGACTAAGACAACTGAACAGACATAAAATTTCAAGGAAGTTTTGTACTATAGCAAATACTGCACACCTTGCTTCCAAGCCCTGAGTGAACAGGCATCCTGATCGTATATAATAGAGAAATACGTCATTACAACAGAAAAGCTGTCTGGAGATGCCTCCATGTAGTGTCAAGGACAATATGGTAAGGATTTAGTGCACAGAGCTGTCATCCATGAAGATGAAAACTTCCATATCCAAAGAGCTTCAAGGAGCTCATAGACACAGGATCCCTTCTGTAAGCACCAGAAGTCTCGTCTCATTTTCCAAAGAGATGGGTGACATCCAGATATTGTTTTTCAGCTATCCTTTTAGACAGCAAGGGCACTTCTTTTTTATTGTCTTCCAAAGAAATGGACCAAAGGAAAAGAGCACAATTTCCTGCCTATTTTGAAAAAATCAGAGTTCACCTAAGGAACAAAGGAGGGTGGAGGCCCCAACACTACCAAGTACTTCTGGACCAGAGTAAGTGCTCGGAAATAGGCAACCCTTATAGCACACCAACTTAAAGCAACCAGACCAGGCTCAAATAAATAAGCCTGACAGACAAATAAAAGAAATACAAAAAGAAGTCTCCATGTGCAGAAAAGGTGGGTCAACATGAAGCCAAGTCCCCAGTGAAGATGGGGATAGCTCAGCCAAGAGCAGTTCTGAGCAGCTCAATACATCAGCATGCTTTGCAATGCAAATGCACAGAGAATGTAATGGCCAATGTAGTTTTCCTGATCCTGTGATATTACCTGGCATTGGACTGTGCATTTTCAGACAGAAAGGAGCCTTGGCTGTGGGCCTTTTTTCAAGGGCTAAGGCAGAAAAAGGAACAGATTAGCAGCTGGATCAGACTGAGAAGACAACCAGAAGTACAGATACCCTGTTTGTCACACAGCTGGTATGTAAACAGGGAGCAGCAGCTAGCATGGCTTTACACAAATATGTGCCTACACAACTGTGCTCAAGAAAGCAGGACACCAAGTCATTCTGTAAACATGCCACAGCACTCTATTTTTATTTTCTCTTTCAAAACCGGACATTGATTTGAAAAGATTTTGTAACATGCTCCTATTCATCAAATGGGCGAGAATATTGTAACTGCACAGCCAGATTCTCCCACAGTACCCATTTTTATCAAATTTCTGCATATGAAAAATTCCAGCAGCAAAGTTCTAGAATACAACACACTGTGAAACCAGAAGGGGTTTTGAACGCACCTTGCACAAGTCTCTGTGCAATCCTGTCAATAGCTAATCAACATTCTTCATTCGAGCAGCAAAGGTCTCAAAATTTCCCAAAGAACAAGCAAAGTTATCAACAGATGTAAGCTTCCCACTCCTTCGTATCAGATTCTTATATGGGACTCCCAGACTACCATATAAGGGAATCACAAAAACACATCTCTCTTCTGAACTGGTTCGCATATATTAGAACTGAAAGCATGTTTCCCCTCCCTTCGCCGCAAGAGAGAAAAAAGGACCTGCTTGCTTATTGCATTTGCCCTGTTTTGTTCATGCCCTAGATAATGGAGGAACTGAGGCAAAGTTCTGGTCTTATTTCTGAAAGAGCACTTTTTAAAGGTTTCCCATTAATTCTATGATGTAGGTCAAACTCAAAGTTCACACCTTGTCTCCCAAAGCCTCCTTCTTACCAGCCAACTAGACATTGTTTTTTCTATTGGATCACACAGTATAGTGTAAGGCACGCAAATGGAGTCTTCTTAAATTCCAAAACCTTCTCTGCATCCACTAGGACGTCAGTACACAGCACAGTTTTACAGAAAGGCGTTCCTGGTAATTCACACACAGGCAGGTTGCTGAGCTATGGCTATTTAATTTACTTTTTTTATTATTATTATTATTAAGTTGTACAATTTGTGCAGTTTAGATAAAGTAACAGAGTCTGGGTGAGTTTGGCCCACAGTACTGGGCCAGTGGATGCAATTTTCATATGAAAGCTCCTGTGACCACCAGAAGAAAACTATCAGCAGTTCCTTCAAGCTCTTCGGTCTTATAGTTTCCAGCGCTGTGAAAATCTGCATGAAGGTCTGATATGTCTAGTTCCTGAGATTCCTGGGTGCTACAGACAAGCCAAGTAGACACAATCCTTCTAGCTCCTGTGTTTAGACTGTGTATGTGCTTCGCAATCCCCATGCATGCCAATGGATTAATTTTCAACCACAGGAAAACTTCCCCGGCTTTACTGTTTGCCTCTGGCCAAAGAGAGTGCAAAACTGCAGCATCCTTGATAGGAAGGAGGTTCTATACTCATCTGCTTCCATGAACTAAGTCTTGCTATCAGAAAATTACTATATGCCTAGTCACTGATTTCAGTGAAAAAAATTACTTAGAAAAGATTAACATTTTGTCATCAGTTTTCAACGCTAATCCTGAGTTTAGAAGTTTTTACTGATCACTTTATGAATAACTGCAATCAGATTTCACTATGCTTCAGAGTATGCACAGAGGACTATCACTCTGAAGTGCTTTGCTAGTAGTCTTCACACTCATAGAAGCTGATACAAAGTCAAATATATTGAGAGTTATCAGATCCACTACCAAGGTAAATAAAATCAGCAAGTTTTCCAACAATTTAAGAGCGAGCTGGGACATGTCAGAAAGACAAGTATCTGGGTAATGATCACTAGGGCTTCAGAACTCAACAGCAGATTTCCTGCCTAGTCAGTTACTTGAATCCAACAAATAATACTCATTAAGTGCTTTCTTTAGAATTCCTTTATATCTGGATAACATATAAGGACTTCCTCATCTATCAGCCTGAATGAGCTTTCCAAACATGTTAATAGTACAGAGGGGACAGAGCAAAAGCTGACAGATGGAACATGAGGACCTTAGTATAACAGCCTCTGTTACATAGCTTGAAATGCCAGATTTGTTACGAAGTGGAGTAACACTTCTCACTGGCTATAGCCACTCTACATGGAGGCTTGACTGTCCTATAATGTATATTATACAGACTTACATATGTGCTGTCTCACATGAGGCCCTACAGGTGAAAAAAGTCAGATTATTAAAATTATGTGCAATTGAGAGGATATTCTTTTCTGGGTTCTTGGTTTGTTTGTTTGTTTTGTTTTGTGGTACTGCTGCTCTTGCAGGTAGCAGATTTGTTCCCTTGTTTTGCCTTCCTAATGAATGACCATACTTCACCTGCATGGTCTAGTCCTGTTTCTATAGTTCTCATGCTGTTAGATGAGCCTCAGGGGAATATAACTGAATTTAACCACGTATTTTTGATAAATGTCATGTTATCCATTTAAACTAGGCTATCTATGATGTTAAATTACGCTATTCTAAACAAAAGGTAAATTGTCTGCTAGGTTTTGTTAGAATATTGTCACTTGTAGAGCTCCATCACATATGAACAAAATGGTAACACCTTTTTTAGATTTGGTTATATGGCTACAGTAATTTACAATATGTTTTAAAGTCCTCTTACATGATCCCAAGTATCTGGCTAGGTTTACACTGGGTTAGAACTTCAGGATCAAGGTGTTTTGTTAATTGGTTATACTGTCATTCATTTTTTGGAAAGGATAGACACTCAGTGAAATGTATTCTTCAAGCATTACCTTTCAATCAAAGCCTATGCAAGGCAAAATCCAGCATCGACATTTCGTTCATATTTTTGCTTATCCTTAGGACTGCCACATACCAGATTCAAGTCTCAAAAGGTTATAAAAGTGTAATCCTTGATAAAGTGTTATAAATTTAACTTGCAACAGCTGGTATGTTCTTGCCTCTTTTTCCCCCATCACGACATTCAGACTGTGGAAACTTTCAACATTCAGCATTTTCCTCTAAGTTCTAAGAAAACAAATCCCCGAAGATCATTTCACTCAACCTCACTCACAGGTAAAAAAAAGCTGGAGAAAGCAGTCAGAACAAGAAGGATGTGCTAATGCAAGCAGGAACTCAAACTTTTTTTTCATGTTTGAAGAACATCCCTCTCAAAGAGGTCAGAGACCTCAAAGGTAGGGGACTCATAGCTAACTCCAGGCTTAAACAATGCCAAGGACTCTCCTCATTGTGCTACATGAGATCACACCCAATGCTAGCAATACAGCATCAAAGAATAAGTACTTCTATCTCCTTTCATTCATTAGCTGGCTATGTCTGCAGTTTGCAGAAACGCAGCATTCTGGATTAAGTCTCAGAAAGTATCCAGGTTACATCTTAAAAGAAAAACCCCAACTCCTGTGGGAAAAAAGAATCCTTAAATCATTTAAGACTTACAAGCCGCGCTTTCAGAAGCATGCCCACAGCCCCAGAGGATTCAGCCTGAGGTTGTGCTTTTCCTGGGTTCTGCTATACCAGCCAGCCCAGCATTGCTGTCCAGGCAGTGTGAATAGGGCATGGCAGCCTCAGGACGCTCTTTTAAGGGGTCCACAGAGGCAGAAAAGGTCTGTGGTTTCCATTCTGAATGGGCCTCAGTAAGCGTTCAGTCAATAACAGACAGATAGATAGCCACACAGTTATATCAATGGATCAATCACACAGCGCACTTACTCAGTGTTTACTGCAGACTTTTTACACACACACCCTTTTTTCATTTGGGTTTTTTTTTTTGTTGTTTGGTTTTTTTGTTTGTTTTTTTTGTTGTTGTTGTCATTTGGCTTTTGGGATGTTTGGGTTTGGGGGGTTTTGGGTTTTTTGTTTTTGGGGGTTTTTGGGTTTCTTGTTTTTTTTTAAAATTACTGGCAACATAAGTGCAAAACCCATCAGCTTCTAAATATTTGGACAACAAAACTTATGTCTCTGTACTGAGGCACAGTCATCCAGGGGTATGGAAGCACTCCACAAACAACACACTGAGCTTCCAAACATACTTGCAACTTTAAGTATCTTCTGCATGTCGTAGCTGTAGAAGTCAAGAGTGAAAAAGGGATGCTACCACACATTTGCAACAAAGCACAACTTCTTTATATATAATCAACTAGCATTCTTTGCAAAGAAAAGTGAATTCTGAAAAGATGCAGTTAAAAGGCTTAATTTCCATGAAGGACAATCAAAATTGAGAGGACTAAAGCCACATAATTCATTAAATCCACTTATATTCAGCTGGAATACTTTTTAACGGCCATATTCCCATAACAGATCTACGTAACTGTAAATGTACCCCAGCAAGAAGCCTTCAGTGCCTAATAACTCCAACTAGTGCAGAACACAGGCACAACTCTGCAGAAAGATAAACTGGAAAAATCACACGTATTCACCTTCTCAACAGAATTTTAATATGGCTTCAAGGAAATGCACAGAAAGGGCCTTGATTGTCAAACTTCAGCATAACAGTTTATGATGAACCTTTCTACTCCCTAGGCTCCATGCAGCTCTCTGAAAGTAACAGTGTAATTAATTCATATAAAAAGAAGAAACTTAGAGCACAGTCAGTGGTTGTACAAGAAACATTTCCTGATGTTCTTACAGGAAATCAGGCCCATCACTGTCCAGGTCACCTTCCAATTCAAGTGCGGAACACATTCCTTTGATTTTGTCATCCCTTAACAAAAACATAGCAACAAGAGTATTTAAACAAAATATTCCAATACATAACCCCCCTGAAACAAAACACTTCACTGTACATGCTTCCCCCCAAGCAGAAAAGATGAAAAAGAAAAGACAATATGACAAATGTCAGTTACATCACTTAGTATATAACTGGAAGACACTCATCATAATGTCCTCAGTATAAGAATTTACATAGGGCTAAAAGCTAGAGAGCATTCTTACTATCCTAGGTGGATATTTTTTAGCAAATCGTTTTATAACTGATGCACACATTTCATTGTTTTTTCAGAAGCATACAGCTTTGACACCTTCTTTTAAAACTTGTGTTTAATTAAGTGCACACACATTAAGTGCTTGGAAAGGCCCATTTTGGAAATCCCTCAATTCTTGCATCAGAATTAAGCTGCTTGTATCTGTTTTGTATGTACGTGTTTTTACACAATTTGCATTAAGTCTGAAATGCAAAACTTGCCAGTCCACTTCTTATGAACCGCTTTTTCCTTTAATCTGTGTAACAGACAAAAAATGAAACAGCTCAGATTTCAAGTAGCTATTTCTGTGAGGTTTCAAAGCAATTTGTTATTTTATTTTTTACCTTTAGAAATTAAGATATTTTCAAGTGAAATTTTGAGCAACGGCAATTCTTACATCATCACTTGGAGAGACCATTGTCTTTCAACTTCCCTCTTCTTTTTTATAATTACTAAGAAATTACAATAAAATGCCATATTTAAAATAAAAGGTCAGAGAGTCATGAACCTCAACCACACTACAGTTAACTGCTTCCACGGAGCTGTGGCAGCACTGGGCAGAATGGTGGGCTCTTCCTGAATTTACGGATCATATTCCTAGACACCAGACCACTGTGGATTACATCTGATGAATGGATATACCAGACAGAAATGGCATTTCTTCTAAAAGTAAGGACATGCTTTCAATGGCTTTCTTAACCTCTGCAAAGCTGTACTTTTAAATGCAATGTCAAATGATCACTTGTATCATCATCTGCCTTGTAAGTTCTAGTCAGTATTTGAGAATTCGGTCATCCAGCTTCACAAAAGTAAGATTTCTGACTTGCATAAACTGATCCCTTCAACAAAGATTAAGGAACTGGCTGAAACGGTGGTTAATTAACTGCAGATGACCTTTAAGGTATGAGGCTAACAGCAGCTGCTATGGGTTTTCTCAAGAGCAGCATCATCATCACCTATCTTTGGCTTTTTGTACCATTTATTAGTACTAATAGTTCTTACTTCTTCCTAATAACAACATGATATTTTGCTAAATGATATTATCTCAGATATATTCCTTTACAGGACAGCCCACTGGCTGACATGGGAAGACAGTGCTGCCAAGACATCTTTGTGAAGGGGCTACAATTGCTGCCTGCCACATCATTTTAGTGAGGAGGCTGGTATAACAAAAGAAGGAGCTGAAGGGATATTACTGTTGCTTACTTATAATTACAGTAAGAGAAGTTTTAATTACTTCTTATTAAACTTTCATTTTAATACTGCTTTACAAGCTAAAGAAAAAAAAACGTTATAAATTACGACTCAGAATGAAGGAATTTATAACAGCATGTTTTTTAAACAGCGTTTTTATCAACATCTACTACATAAACATCTTGTTTCCTAAAATCACTATCATCTGCAGTATCTATAGTTAATTGTTAATCAGGAAGCACATATAAGCCCAAAATTCCAGAGTTAGAAATGCCCCATACATGCCTGCAACAGGCTACAACAATAAGCATAAAACTCAATTTAAGGAACTATGTGGAGGAATTTACCCACCAAGCAATACATTCAAGAGCAGCTTTAGTCAAAAAGACTGTAAAAAGTTACAGAAAGATTAGGACAGGAAATAAATACTTAAAATGTTAATCTTCTGCCTACAGACCAAATTCCAAAGATCATTAAGTTTAAACGTAAATTTGGACTTCCTCCATTCACCATGGCATGAACTGTTCCTTGAAATAAGAATATAAATTCCTTCCATTGAGTTCTTTTTCAATTAACTCAATTGATTACAGTACTGCATTACAGAAATACTTTTGTCTGTGTGCATTGCTTTTAATACTTAGAATCTGAAGATTCAAAACTTTTCCCAGTTTTTGCCTCTCTGATTGGACTGTCCTCTGATGCAAAAAAAATGGCACAGAACAACATAAACTCAATGAACATACTCCTACTACTGCCAAACTTTGGTAATGATGTTATGACAAGCATCAGAGTTTTTTGTTGTTCAAAATCAACTTAAAGCACTGCAACACTTTGTTGTGATCATCTATCCTCGTCCCGGACAGTACGGGTCAAACTTAAGGGCATCTGCATTTCATCACCACATCTTACCACAGATTACAACAAACTAATTAATGTCCAGTATAACCTAAGAATAATTTTTGAAATGTAACTTCCCATTTGACTTTTTTTTTAATAAACCCTTGTAGAAGTAAAACAAAAATTCAGTACATTGAAGCATTGTAGTGTTCTTAGCCATTCCCCAGTTTTCACAGTTATTTATGGAGTTGTTTCTTTTTCATACTACTGCACAGTTCCGAGTTTTGGTGTTTTAGGTTGTCTGGAAATGTCATTACAATAAAGCCTTTATCCCAGACCACTGAGGTTTGGTGTTTGCCAAGAGCATGAAGATGAGGTACAGACTGCATTCCTAATTACACCAACCGAAGAGCACAGGACCTCTGTGCTGGAGTCATTTGTTAACAACTTTGTTTAGATAAGACATATATGCCTGAAATTCTTCCTCTTAGAAATGAGAGCCTCCTTCTGGATGTTATCTCTAATTCACACTGAATTTCAGTGGCATACAGTCTTCAGACCCTCTTGACCATCTTCATAAAACCCAAGGCTTCATTCATAAGCAATGAAACTAAGTTTAGAGAATTACAGTATTCCTTTCATAAAGTATGAAGTACAGCGTCAGTATTGAAACCAGACAATTTTGTTCTCCAGTCTATAGGTAAGTAGCCAGGTAATCTGTGCAGCACTGGAAGAGTAAGTTACACCTTTTTGGAGCATCAGTAGGAAAAAAGTCACATCAGAATCTGTTCTTTTACTTTACATTTATACCTCTCAAACCATACAGAAATGAAAGTAAGTAATTCTATGAGTGTAATAAAGCAATGGCAAAAATCCTCTAAGAATTCTGAGTTCATGGAAGCTAATGCTTTGAAAAGGCAAAAAAACAAACAAACAAAAAAAAAAAAACAACCCCCCAAAAAAAACAAACCACGAATGAAAATTCTGCAACTGCCCGTTGGATTTCATAGGGATAAGGAATTCAGGTAATTTTACTAACACAGTGAGCTTCACAGTCAATTAATATGGCTGCTGAAATCTCTGATTTTCCATTCAAGACTCATGGAATGTGTGATAAAAATCATGGGATTTCCAAGTATATTAACATGTCAGAGACATCTTCAACACACCACATCAGGGGAGGGGAGGGGGAAGGGGATTAGCCAACAAGTATTCCTATTCAGTTCATATCCTGAACTTCAAGGGAGAGAATGGAGAAGCACTGCAGCCCAAATTGTATCAGAAAGGAAAATACCAGAGCATAATTATTTTTAATTGGGTCCCACTAACAATGGGAACACTTCTTACCACTCAAAAAGTAAGGCAGAAATATTAGTCTAATCATCATCAAGGGCACTGTCATAACCACTTTTTTCTTTTCATCCACTTCTGGTGGTCCTTTTTCCTGAATATCCTTTCTATTGGGTGCAAATATTTTAAATACCATCTCTCAACTGTGCCTTAGTACAGGGGAGTATGTTTAAGGACTACATAAAACAGCTACAAAAGTATTTCAATTATGAAGACTTATTTCCATTTTTAAACATCATAAGAAACTGCAGACAGCTCAGTGCAGTAGAGAGGAAGAAGAATGTCCTCAGACGGCAATAATAAACAAACGACCTTTTATTCTGGTCAGACCTAGTAACAATTGGGCACAACAGTACTTAGCTCACCCTATGAATTTAGATCACCAAGATCTTTTATTCCAATTCATCAGCATCTTTAATTCCTTGAAATATTTAACTTTTTTCATGCACCAAGCCCATACCTGTATCACTACTTGAATGTTTCTACCTGTGCCATCGAGAAGTTTTAGGACCCTTTATCTACCAGCCAGTAGGATGGCCCAGGGTCATTCCATACACAAAAAAATTAATCTATCGTTGCTTTAATTTCCTTTTACAAAACAACTGAGACCTAACCTAACCCAAAACCTGACTGTATACACCACACTGGCCATGAAAACTAGAAAAAGACAGTATTTCAAAAATGTTATTTGGGCATCCCAGTAACAATAAGGGGTGGGCAAAAATCTGTGTGCATTCCAGCTCTGCAGACCTTTTCAAATACAGCAAATGTACAACAGTACAGGAGATGATTTGCTCCACGTATTTCAAAAGCTGGTAAGCAAATTCATTTTCTAAGTCATACAGACTGCTTTCATCTTCAGAGCATTACGAGCTAATAGGAGGGAATGTTTTTTGCAATTTTTTTCAGCTACCCACAGAATTCTTTGTCCTTACTCAGAACAGTTTTGTCTTCCAATTAACAGTTTTCAGTCACTAACATAGCTTGGAGAGGACAAAAAAACATCCAACTGACAAATTAAAAATTACACAGTTCTAATTAGAGATGTACACAAAAAGGTTACATGTGAAAACAGGTATGGATAGTTTTCAAGGTCAAAAAGAACCCTTGACAAAAAGCTGGTTACACTCATACTGATCATTACAGCTTTATTCTAAGCTCTCCATAAGGTTTTTTTCTTTACAAAAACAACAGCATCAGTGCCCATCCTCCAAACTGAAATCACATTAATTAGCTAGCAGCAAAGTTTCAAAGCATACCAAATGCTTACTAGAGCTCACTCCGCTATTGTGTTTAACTTTGCAAACAAGTCATGATGAGGGAAATCTACATGATAAGCATACTTCAGCTACTGAAAAAAGGTTTAAATCTGCCTAGAAATTGGCAACCGCTGGCTGTGTTTTCTATACTTTATGTTATGTTTTTCTGCTCACTGGAACGAATTGGCTGCTATGAATGAAAAGAACTTTGCATCTAATCAGTGGCATGAATTTAGACTGAAAGCTGCCATGCAGGACTTCTGTGAAGAGTCTGGGCCCTCTGCCATCCTTGTGCTTGTGAATGAAACGGCATGAGCCACATGCCCTCCTCCTCCTCCCCCCAGCTGGGGCCTTCGCCCTTCCCTTTCCTGGGGGGTACTAGGGAACCAACCCTTTGCTGGTGAAACAACCATGACCCAGAAAGGCATTCAGTGCCATCAATGTGCTCACTTGAGAGTTCTCAGCTGCGCTCTCCATCCTGCAGCTTTCACTCCTGGTTTCTAAATCAACTTGTGAACCAATGGCAAGGCAGCCCTCCGGACTCATTCCCTTGACAAATAGGCCCCTAAACTGATCTCTGACCTCTCTGCATACTTTTCCTAAGTCACTGGTGATCCCAGAGAGTCTGCACCCCGCTGCCCCATACAGGTTTGCCTTTGTTTTTATATGGAGACATACTGATCAAAAAGAAAAAACAAACAAACTAAAAAACCTTTATTACCATACAATTACTCTAACAGCAAAGTCCCTATGCCTCTATTCACTCATAAGAGCTACCATTTGTTTCCGATTGAAGTACCATAGCCTAGGGGGTTTTCAGGAGATACTAAATAATACGAGATCTATTCTGGCCAATGAAATTTCACATTTGCTTCAAAATTAGTGATAGATATCCTATTTAACCAAAGAAGTTCATATCTAGCTAAATTTTAAATACAAAATATTGCTGAATCTGGATAAAGAACCAGCTGCTGTTGAGCAATTCATCTAATTAAGAGCCCAGTCAGACTTGGAGAACAGGCTATTACAAATTTCAACAAACACAGTAAGTGTTTCAAATGTACATTTCTTTAGTTCTCTTCTATAGTCTTTCACGATGTTCAAATATTACTTAGACCTTCAATAATGCACCTCTGAAAACAATTTTAAACACGTACATTTAAATAGCAGAACTATCAAATAACACAATTTTCCACAGAATAGTGTATTAATGATTTTCTCTCATTTAAAACATGAATTTAGTAAACTTTCTAGCATGTAATTCAAGTTTATCACTTAATTTTTCAAAAACTTCTTCAGATGTAATATTGAAATTTTCCTGTTCCAGGATAAAGGGGTTTTTTTAATATATCTACCCGAAGAATTTATGCAGATATGTTTCCATTCAATAGAAAAGAGTACTAAACCCTACGTTTTTTGCATTTTTCGTTAATGAACACTTCTACTTCGCTGAACTACTTTAAAAAGCATCCAATTTTACTAAACAAAAGTATACTCTGGTGCATCTCAAATAACTTACAGCAATACAAAAAAGGCCACAACAGATTGATTCCAAGCTGTCAAGGAAGCTTTTGGCTTTGAGCGCAAGGAAGATTACTGATCTCCACTATAGGCAAGAAACTTTTCTCAAACACAGGACCAGTATGACTTGAGAGGCAGGTTCCCCTCATCACCTCTATCCATCCAATACACATGGCATCTCTTTGTCCCATAGTCAAAGAAACATCAGACAGCAAAACTGCAGATGAAGTGTAAGGTGCTTTGTCAAAAGTTAAGAGACAGGACTTAAACCTGCCTTCCAAGGAACACTTCATACCAGAGGATACACTACAAAAGCAACGGACTTCTACTGCGATCACTCCCATTTCCTGTCACATGACTGATCCTCAATAAAACATATTCCCTGGCTGTTGCAAAACAATGGGATTGGTACACCAAAGACATGATCATGGCAGGAAGCTGAGTCAGGATTTATATTTTGGCTAACTGAAAGAGCAGGGACTGGCCTAGTTCTCCCCAATGTTGTAACTGTCGCACAGATTACACCTTTATCTACAACACCACACAAATCCTGTATGGAAAAAAAGTTGTGCATATGATAACAGTGAAAACAAACAAGGGGAGGAGTAAAAAAGTTAGCAGAACTTCAGCAGACACCAGCCACCAGTACTGTAACAAAGACTCATCTTGCCCTGAGCCTCTTGGTTCAATTCACTAAACATGAGTGGTGAAGTACCACTCTAGCAATTACTTTTGGTGGTTTTTTTGAGCTGAAAAACATACATTCTGTCATGTAAATTGATATTCACCTCTGCATAAGTCATTAGCCTTTACACTGAGCGCAGAAAGCTTTACTGCTTCAGTAGATTAAATGGAAATAATAATAGACTAAGTAATCCTCAGAGTTTACCAGAGCAAGAAGTAACACCTTCCTAGTGCTTCACAACTATTTCTAGCTAGCCCAGGAACAAACAGGAACACCTAAGAACCTAGAATTTCTCAGCAAGTTTTGTCGTCTGTTTTTTTACACTGAGGACATTTTAATGTTCATATGTATTGATCTTTGATTACAATTTATTGGCTTTTATTGACTGTCCTCCCTTGCTTGCCATCTCCACTCCCATCATCCACTCCCAGCCCATAATTCTGTTGATTTCTTCTTTTATGATCCTTTTCCCTTATTGTGCATTTATTGACACATTCAAGTGGGGGAGGAGGCACAAAGCCTTTCCCAGCCCAGCTTTAAGGTTTGGTACTGAAAGGGTCCTGGCTATCAGAAATGTAACTGCTTGGAAAATCCCACGCAGGCCAGTGGCTGTGGACTGGCATGGGCTCAGCGGCTGTAGAGAGATGACAGGCGAAGAGTGAAATCAGTGCAGCGGTGCGCAGGGTGCCAAGAACACTGAGTGCAAACAGATTCTGTGGGCAGCAATGGTAGATGTTTCTAATTAGCCTCCACCAAGTGCTTCCGAGCTTTTCACTTGGTTGAACTGACTGGATTCACACACCAGAGTACAAGCCAATTCTCTGACATTAGGAAAACAACCTCACTATACTCTTCACTTTGCCTTAGTGCTCTCACGTTTATTAAAGTTCTACGAAATACAAAGGTGCCAGTTTCCTGACCAAACACAAAGAACTCTGTTCTTGCACCTTATCTGTTTATTAACAGCAAATGTAGTGCACTTTACTGGCTTGGTCATAAAGCAATAAAGATAAGCTTTTCATTTGTGCTGAGTGCTTAAATACATGCAGAATTAAGTTACCACTCCATGCCGTACAAAATCAGCATCACTGTATTTTTTCTATACTATAATTAAAATATAAAATTTGAAATACCTCTTTCCACCTTAAAAACTTTAAATACTAAATCATGAGAACAAATGAGGGGTTTTTTTTAAAATCAGAATGAATAAAGTGCTAACTACCTTTTGCTAACATAGAGCACATACATATCACAGAAAGGCACCACTTTAAATAATTATTAGTATAATTGTGAGTACCTGAAGCACTGTGTTTTCTCTTACCCTATTGCTGTGTTTTACCTGAAGTAACTTCAAATTAACCAGCCCTCTCCTTTAACTGTTTCCAAAACAGTTATCTCAGCCAGGTTCTCAAAGCCTGCTGCTCCTCCCCCAGCAGTGTCAATGGCCAGCCTCATACCAGTGATCCTGTTCAACAGGATGGCAGATCAGCTTTTCGCATCATGTTTTCTTGCACTGTGGCAGACCAATCTACCTTGACAGAAGTACCCAGTAGTTCAGTATTTCAAACATATCACTAGGAGACAGCTAAATTACCCTTCATGTTATTTCTCTAACCAAATACAGGAGATCCATAGAAAGCTTCACATTCAAACTTCAAGGTACCTATAATTATTAAAATCCTTGATTTACGACGATAAAATTCCAGACACTCGAGTCTCTTCTTTTGCAATTTGTTACTGGCAGGCCTAGCAGTTGCTGGAGCATTCATCAGTCTCTGTCTCTGTTCCTCCCCGTATTTCATTCAGCAACTAATCCAGATGCCAGACATCAGAATACCCACCCACAGCAAGAAGTAGCACCACTGAAAGAACAGCACGGTTTGAGTTCCAAATAATGAAAGCCTCAGTGTAGCATAACTAACATGCAAATCTCAGAATAAGTGCGGCATTCTGAGAATGCTTCTCCATTATGTGCTATCCAGCACTATTATCACAGTACACCATCTACAATACACATTAACAATGCTTTTGGCTAATGTAAATTGGAATTTTCAAAGTAACTATTTATTTAAACTAAGACAAAGCACTTCCATAATGACACTAGAGTTCCAGGATAATGTTGGCTTCTTAGTGCTTTTTTGAACTACAAGTACATACAGTAGCTCCTGTAAAGGCCTTCACAAACACAGACACTAAGTATGCTTCTGGAAACTTAAATATTTCTTCATGGTCACTTAACGAATTCATTTTTGTGGTTACCAAAGAGAGGTGACAGACTGTCATCTTTTATCCATACTAGGGACAGACAGAAAAGACTCAAAGTAAGGAAACAGAATACGAATAAAGGAATTCATAAGCATAAGAATAGTTTTAAAGGGAAATCTAAAGCTGAAAATTTATAGATGGAAATCTGATGGAAATCTTGGCTGCTGAAATAACACCAATAAAAAAAAAATGAATCACACAAAGGAAAAATTTATTGGTCAGCATTCAGGAAAGGTATTTAACTTAATATGGTAAGTAAGTGAAAAAAGAGAGACAGCCTCCTAACCAAGGCGCTCTGAGTTAGTCCTTGAGGCAATTTCTCTTCTGCCTTTAACTTCATAGACAAACAACTCCTAAAATAGCCATCTCTAGTAGATGCCTCAGGTTAGGACAGATGCCCATAACTGCATACATAAAATTTACACAACCATAATTCTTTTATTATTCTGATTTAGCATGGCTTTGTCTGCTTCCATCTAGAAAGAATCTGAACACAAAAATGGTATTAGACAGATTGAGATCAGCAGCCTGCTCCCTACCTCACCCCACAACGTAAAGTGAGTTTGTTTTCCTGTAATTTCCAAGTAACAGGACATTCATAAGCATGAGCATACAAATTTAGACGTTTATTGTGCAAAAGTTTGTTTACAGAAAATTAGGGGCAATCTAAACCATTTTCATCCTTGCATTTTCAAAGTACTTATCCCTAAACCATTCTTCCTCATTAAGGGGAAAACTGGACATAAATTTTTTACTTAAAACATCAGAGCCTCTGTGGGGCAAGAGCAGCAGTATCTAATTCCCCAAGGCCAGGCAGCAAAGTCCTGAAGAGTACTCATTAAAAGACCATTAAAAAAAAGATTAAATTAGCAAGTGTAAGTACACACAGAGGTTGAGACGAAGCACCCTGCCTAAGCCCTTTCCCTGTGTGAATAGATGGGAGTAGCATGAGCACTGGCAGAAACACTGCTTTCCTTCTGCTTCAGAACACTGGAGATCTGAGGAGAATCTGAAATTCAGCCAGCAGCCTGATTCCTCAGGTTCATCTTAGCCTGGGCATAAGAGTCCATAGTTTATGTTAATTAACCATTTTTACCAGGATATTATTCATTTTCTAGAAATAGCAGATTCATATTGACAGGTGACTTTTTCTTCAAGGTGCCCCACACACAGGTTGATGCCTGCTGTGAACATGCCTCATTTACAGGGAGCTGTCACTTAATGATTTCACAAGGATTCTGAAATCTCTTTATGCCATATATCAGAGAATATTCTTCTGAGACTGACTATAGCACTTTAATATTCTGAATCACTATCCTTAGCTCTGAGGCTCAAACAGATAAGTTGCCATTCATGTAAAGTGCTTTTTGAATGGATAGAAAATACGGCACCTGAATTCAAATATTAATGAGATGGTATTAAACTCCACAGACCAAGATTTAGAAATAAATAAAACAAAACAAAAACCAAAAAAAGGGGGAAAAAATTAAATACAAGCTCCAGAGAAGAAAATACATATATAACATACAACAGACATAAAATAAAGGGAGAAAACTAAACGTTTAAAATCTGGTTTAGCAATATGTTTGTGTAACAATTAAAATGCGATAAACAAATAGGTGAGGTCTAAACAAGTGTGTGAGGTCTTGTTATGACTCATCACAGCTGTACAATCCACATAATAGTTTGGCATATGTGTAAATCAGAATGAGAGACATACTAGAGATGGTGGGCTAGATATACAGTGATATGAAATGTCTCTACATAGACAGTCAGGATTCAATAGCACCCATGGAAGCCACTTTTCCAAACTTAAATTCAGGAAGACAGTAACTCCCTAAATTCTGGGGGTTCACTGTATTATAAGGCTTTTTATAGGCCAAAAATTTTATTCTAAGATCCTCTCTGCCCCAGTTAATGCTTTATTTTCCCCCAAAACCTTAGAAGGGAACTGAGTTAGAAATTTAGTTGCATGTGGCAAGTCTGCCATTCATTTACATTTTTCATTAATCAAGGGGAAAAAGAAAAAAAAAAAAAATCTAAATTTTCACTGTACAAAACTTAATAAAACAATGGGAATATTCAATATGCAAATATTTGCTTCCCATTCATAGTGCACAGTAAAGCTGCCTTACTGCCACTGAATGTTGCATCTATCCCTTAAGTCCAGTTATCAAGAACAACGCTATCTCCTGCAAGACAAAACCAAGAAAATTGGAATAAATGTGAGAATAAAAGCATAGTGAATTCTTCATTCCATTACTACTAGCCAGTGAGTAAACATGAGAAATGTTTACCCTGTGAAACTGAAAGGTTCAGAAAAAAATGGGGAAGTCAGAGCACTGTTTTAATCCAGAGCTGTTTGATGGCTTCAAAACAAGAGGAAAAGGAATGGAATAGCCATTATAGCCTTCATTGCCATGGCACATTAAGACAGACAACAGCACACAAAGAACAAGCACTTAGACACAAAATAACATTTTGCCAAAATCCTGTCTTACATCTAATGGTTCTTGGCAAGTAAGTATGGGGCATCCTTCAGAACAAAGATGCGTAATAAGCAAATACATGATAGTAGCTGCGGTGCTCATAATTTAAGTTTGGGTTGTTTGTTGTTGGTTTGTTTTTTTTTTAATACTGTAATACCATTTGGTTCAAGTCTAGACCTTTTTTATCATTTATTAGCAAAGTAAGTGCAGAAATTCATTATTTTCTCTGCTGAAAGCTGCTGTAATACAGATGAAAAGCAATTAATCCGGCGTATTTCCAGCACATAGCATCTCATAAGATGCCTAAACTAACTTCATTTTTCATGATACAGCAACTGTCAGCAGAAAGTAACACACGCTTGAACATTCTATACAGTAACCTATATAAAATCAGTTTAAATGTCGGGAGAACTGAGTATTTTATGTAATAGTGCCACTGATAACTGTTGTAAAGTGGCATTTGTATACAAAATGGGTTTGACAGAGACAGAGGAAAAGCTTCAGAAAAGGCAATTCCTTCTTTTCAATTCACCGGAAAATTTTCATTCAGACCCAAGAACGTGTTTGAAAGGATCCAATTATCAAAAGCACTTCTCAGTGAAGAAGTGTTCTGCAAACGAGTTTGGAAAACCTATGTTTTACTGGATCATACATGTTGAATCCTGCACTACAAAATCTAAGCTAAAAACTTACTGAGATTGAGTAGCGACTAGTCATCTTAATGACTTAAAAAAATTATAATACAGATGTTAAATTACTAGAACTATAAAATAGAATTCTACTTGAAAAAAAAAAAAAAGGTGAACAGTTTTTAACTACCCAAAAGTTCCTTCACTTGGTGTATTGAATGAGGAACTGCACCAGTGCTACAGCTCTTGTAAAACTTCAGTTTTTATGTATTCCAACTAGGAAAACATTTAATCATGGGTGAAGATTATCTCCACCATCTCATGCCAGTGTTCTGCAATATATGTATATGAAATATAAAGACAAACAACACATCAAGCTGAATTCTGACTTAGGTTTTTGGGGGAGGGTCAGCTGCTTTGTCTTCCCCTACATCTGGAAAACCACAGCTCATATTGTAGCAGTATCAGTTTAACTTCTCCTCAGCTTCACAGGAAAATTTCATCACTCTATTTGCAGAGCCATGGATTTACCAGCCTCCCCCGATTTTGTCCTGGCACAGTAGACTGAAAACACAAAAACAAAGCACACTTCTTTTTTGCAGTTCAAACCCTTATTATTCTTAAAAGCTTCCAAGTCTACTACTAAAATTCTCCTCTGCTTCCCTTTTGAGGGTGTCAGAGTCTGGCCAGTAGCAGGTACACAAACATGAGGATTCTTTACTATATTGTTTCACCACCTACCCTAAAGCATTTTAACAACAGGACATTATATTTGAGTGTTTATAAAGAGGGAACTTTAAGCTTTCTCTGCTGTAACTTACTACTGCTAAATGCAAATTCTGAAATGTAATCGAGATAGGTAGAATAGACAGCAAATTGCCTGTAAAGCATTTAAAAGAATAAAGAACTGCTTTCCAGTAGAGATCATGGCAACTTCATACACTAATGAAAACCAGTTCTTCATGTGCTCACACTCAGACTAAAGAAAGCTTTACCTTCTTTGGAGCCAAAGACCAATTCGATATCTGCACAAAACAGGAAACTTTCCTTCCCATTGTTTCTGTCCAGACTGACTATTGTAACAGCTCAGTATAACTAAACATGGGAAAAAGTCCCTTTATTTCCTGTGAGGACAACCTTGTAGCATATGGGAAGAAATTAACACACTCATACAGAGTATAACCGCCAACTTCCAGGCATTATTCTTAATAAACAGGATCTCACACAGTGTCAAAGAGACACATGAATGAGGAGTAACCTTAATGTAAACGAAAATAAAAATTATTGCTATCAGGTCTTCACTATCCTGCTCCTGCCAACACAAAGAATGCTTCCAGCTATACTACAACGTATTTAAATGTAGTAACCACATCCAATTAATCTTCAATTTTCATTCCTTAATTCCAATATTATTAATGGTAGTTACATATTGCTTTGTATAACTGAACTATATAATCAACACCTTATCACAAACCAAACCTTTCTACTTAGTGAAAACAGCAGATACAATCCTTCTATTTAAGAGGTCTCTGTAATTCTTAACCACAGAAAGATCTTAACTCTGCCAAAACTATTTCCAAAATTATGAAGCAATCTACAATTTGTCACTTCAAAATGTTAAAATCAGTCACATCATCTTGAAAAGCTGGGGGCCTCTTTCACTGATAAGCATGAGATCAGCTAAAGACGCTCACATTTTGCTCTCTTAAACAACAAAAATTCTCAGTTATCTCTTGGTAATTACTGAACCTTCATGTTTTATCACAAAATAAATGAAAATAAGGACACAAGTGCCAAATGAAAAGATAATGATATTTTCACACCTTAAGCTGACTATATTTGAAGCTGTCTAAGCAACTGCATTTCTGCTTTATTGCTAGCCACATTTACTTCAACCATCCAACAACACAGTTAACTTCCAGGACCATCAATGGCACCAAATTTAATGCTACAAAAACCAGTGATGCCTGTCCTATTAACACAAATACTACAATACGAGGAAATCTCATCACATACTTGACATGTTTCAAAGGAGGGGTTTCATTTTTAGAAGAACCAGTAACCATTCCTTCTTCCTTTTCTATCTTGCTCATGCATTTTATCCTTCATTCCCAGAGCACAGAGTTTCTGCTGTAATCTCGCACCTCTCATTCTTCACATTTATTCCCATTAGAATCACAGAACAGTTTGGGTTGGAAAAGACCTTAAGATGATCTAATTCCAACCCCCCTGCCATGGGCAAGGACACCTTTCACTAGATCAGATTACTTAAGGGCCTGCCCAACCTGGCCTTGAACACTGCCAGTGATGGATCATTAACAACTTCCTTCGGCAACCTGTGTTGTCTACTTTTATCCTTCATGGGGACTTCTTTCCATGCCTTTTCCCCATACACAATTTTACAGTGCAAAGCAGAATGGGGAGAAGGAGCAAATGGCAGCTACAACTCTTACTTAAGCATCTTCTCCAATCTCTAAAAATGCCACTTTCGATATTCACAGGTAAATGAAGAGAGGAAAGCAGGGCCTAAAGAAGGTGCTAACTACACTTTGCGAAATGAATATAAAGCAGAATAACATCTTTTGTTAAAAGAAAAATAATAATGCAGTACACCTCAAACATCTGTATTTTAATTTTTGTCCTCTGAAAACTATAGTACAGAAGACTAAGAAGGAAACCAGGGTGAAGATCAAAGATACTGACACCAGAAGAATTCATCCCAAAAGAGTGTGAAAGACAATCAAAATTATGACAAGGGTTTTGTAACATGAGAAATTAGACTTGGACTTCTGACAAGAAAAATAGTGACACAAGTACTTAGTGAATTTTTCAGGCAGAACATTTAAAATGAGCAAAAAGAATTAACTTGTGGGAAACACATTCAGAAGTTAAGGGTGCCAAAAAAATACAAACGGTACAAAAATTAAGTCAGCAAACTCAGAGATTAGTTTGCATCCAGGCCATATATCCATAATCTCCAGTACAGATAACCCCCAACCTACTGGTGCCTGAAGTACACCCTCAAGTAATGTTACCACCATTATTAAAAAATTACTGCGATAGACCTGCTAATAAATATATCACAGCAATTCACAAGTTTCTTCCAATACCTCTCATCTTAGATCTTGATCTTTTACTGCAAGTTCATTTTTAAGTGGTACTCTATAAGCTTTCAGGAACAAAAAACCAGCAGCCACTGGAAGGAAGGAAGGAAGCAGCTACAATTATAAATTTAGGGTGGCCATTTTTACAAAGGGATTCTATGAATTAGGATAGATGTATTTGCTGTCTCCTGCTTTACATGGCTTCTGCAAAGTAACTCTTCCCCATGGGCAACAAAAGGATAAATCAGAACTATTCAGTGATGAGCATTTTACATGTGACAAAACACTAACTCTACAGGTATGCGCCACTGCTTCCCTCTACCTTCTAAGCCTTTGGTGTCTTTAATGAAAGCAGTGCCTATGCACTGCAAAGCTTCACTTGCTTCCACATCTGTTTAAGTCTCAAACGCCTGTGACTCTTAAAAGAAAATCCCTTTACTGCACTCACACTACAGAATCCAAGGACATTGTCCCAAAGCATCCTGTCACATGCTGTTTCTTCTAGGCATCTGGATGCACCATATGCTTAAGTCCCTTGGGTAAGGTAATAGCATATACTAAGCAATAAAATGAAGTGATTTTCCAGTCTTGTTACACAAATTCATAGCATCCCAGACATCAATCAGTTGGTTATCTAGTTCATCATTTCAACTTTATAGCTTTGTGCTTATAATGCTCAATTTTTTTTAAAATGCCACAGTAGGGATTAAGAAGCAAAATCATGGCCAATTAAGTTTACAGAAGAACCCAAGAACATCCTGAAAGTAATTAAGGGCCAGGGGAGAGAAATCTTGCTTACCGTTCTTCCATTTTGTATCTGGTTCTTTCTAGCTTATTTAGCAACATAAAATGGGAAGTTGATTATTCTTATGGTATCTTTTGTTCAAGAAAATACAGACTAATGAGTTATTTCAGGGGTTGCTTCACTTTCATGCTGTTGCCTAGTAATCAGTCTTTAAGTTAATTCTCAATCTAGAGTTTTTAGCTGAGTGATAACATAAAACCAGCTTTGGTTTAGGTACACATTCATCATGTTTTCATTTGTCACGCTTTTGGGGGTGGGGAACAGTGAGGACAGAAATACAGATGATTCGCTAGGGTTTGCCACTGGACATGTCTGAGAGTGTCTCATCTACTTCATCAGCTGTGTCTATTAGAAGGTAGTCCTTGCAATACAGACAGTTGGCTATCAAACTCTCCCTTCACTGCTTACCAACAAACCATTCCAAAACCTTCAGATTTGTTTCTCAGCCTGCTGAGTACATGACACTAGTCATTGTTCCTCAGCCAGACAGACCCGACTGGCCTTTAAGCCCTGACCAGCTACTGCCCAGTTGTATTTTCTTAACTGCTTTTTGTGATACAAATAAAAACATCTTTACTATCTACGAAGAGGCTGAAGTCCCAAGTACAGAGAATTTCCCATAGCCTAGCTCATACTTAACCAGCTACAATGAGGATTAGCTGCATAAATCCCATCGGTAACTCTTCCTGGCCTAAATATTCTCCATGTTTGCGGGCCATTTCTCCTTTTCTATTAGACGGACAGTTGATTGCTTTTGCTATTCAAATTGATTTACATCCCTGATGGAGCCCTTAACACCTCATATTTAAATAGCACAGGACATGTACACACCTCAAGCAACTCAGCTCTCCCATACATCATGGCATCATGGCATTCCTGTTGAGATCGCCTGTAACACATTACTAGGTTATATAGGTAAACCTATGCATGTAGGTCAACCTAGCTATATACCAGGTATTTTCTGAGACTTGTCTTAAGAATGCTCTGTCTCCACTGGTGCTCCTCTATCACATTATGTTTGATGCAGGCATAAGGAGGCTCGGATTGTTAAAATCAACATGTAGGAACACATTCATTCCTTACTCTAGGAATTATTCCATTTAAACAACCTGAGAAGTTACCAGTGTATTTCACAGGGCAAATTATAAAAAAGTTATTAAATGTAAATTCATCTGTCCACTGACACTGACCATTTGCTACAGCTGTTATAACAGGCAAGAGCATATTTAGAAAGCAAACATATCAATACACAGAGTGTATTTAAACTTCAGTAGCAAATAGCAGCAGCTACAGTCAATTTCATTTTGAAGTGAGACTGCATTTAAAACTTCCATAGAAAGGTCACAGACTAGATGATTTATTTTGCTCCATTCGGTGAGATATTATCGATTTGTCAGGGGGCCTGCATCACACAAATGATACTGAAATAAAGCAAGCTACCTTAATACATCGCATTACTGTCCTTTCCACTATCGCTGAGTTTTAGCTGTTTCCTCTATACTAAACTCATGCTTTTCAGCCTTGAACTTCAAAACTCATGAGGTATGGCAGGTGACTTGGCAGCCAGGCTGCCAAAAGCATAAAAAAGAATCAGGAGGTCTCATGAGATCTGAAATAAGTGTCAACCCCACATATTTCAGTTCTGCGCCTACAACAGGATAAATTTAGCTGTGAACAGTCTACAAGAGCATCACAGGAGCAATAAAGCTTGCACAAAATGAAGCTGGCTTTGAAGAATTATCCTTGCAGTTTCTCAGACATTTTAAGCGGACAACCATTCTAGCATTAATTATATATAAAGCAAAAGAGCTGCTTTGCTGTCAGAGTACTGAACTAGGAATCAAGATATCAGATTGTATTTCTGGCTCTGCCACAAACTTCCAGTGGGAGCCAAAAATCAATACATGCCTCTAAGCTTCCCATTTGTAGAACTACTCAAATTTGATTTACTAATGACAGCAATGCACCAAGATCTCTCTGGATATAAAATATTACAGCAGTGTCAGGTTATCACTTTCTTGATCAAACAGAATACAGTTGAAAAACATATCTGTGCATCCAAGTTTCCCCTTAGATTTTGAATATTTGTTTGCTGAACAGTATAATCTGGCCATTTGCACTGCAATTTTAGCCTGAAAAGCTGAAACTTCATGGCAGTCTCTTTTTTTCCCCAACTATACCAATAAATTGCAAAACCGATGAGTCACATAGGTTGGAAGGAACCTCCAGAGGTCACCTAACCCAACTGCTTGATCAAAGCAATGTCAACTAGAACAGGTTACCCAGTCATGCCCAGTTAAGCTCTGAAAATAAATAAACAAAAAATTAATTAAATAAATAAATAAATAAAGATATCCCACAGCCTCTGGGCACCTTAGTCCAGTTTTTGACCATCCTTATGGTAAACAATTTTTCTTCTCACACTGAGTTGGAATTTTCGATTTTTCATTGCCTCTCCTTCTACTGTGCACCTCGGAGGAGTGTGGCTCCATCTGCTCCATATCTACTCACTAGTGAGTTGTTGACAATAAAAACTCCACTGAGCATTTTCTTCAGACAGAAGAAAACTTGCTCTCTCAGCCTCTCTTTGCAATAATATTCTCCAGGTTCCTCCTCACCTTGTTAGCCTCCACGAGACTTACTCCAATAGCTAAATTTATTTCTTGGACTAGGGAGTCAAAACTTTGAGCCACAAAGGTCTCTCAGTTGTAAAGAATCATTTCCTTTGATCTGCTGCTGACACCCTTGCTAAAACAGTCCAAGATGCTGATTGTCGTCTGCACTGCAAGGATGCAATGCTGATTCATGCTCCAGTTCTTGTCCACAACTCTCAGAGCATTACTGAAGCCATGAGACACTACTGGTTCTTGAGGGACACTATTCACAACTGGCCACCACTTCTACTTTATGCTGTTGACAAATGTCCCTTGAGTCAACAGATTCACCAGTTTCCCAAACACCTTAATGTCTGCTTATCCAGTCCAAACTGATGAGACCTGGATGTAAGGATACTATGTGAGACCATGCCAAAGACTTTGGTTAAATCAAGGTAAATATTATCCACAGTGCTCACCAAGTTCACTGAGCCAGTCATCTCCTCCTGAAGGCAATCAGTCAGGTTAACAGTTCACCCTTGACAGATCTTGAGAAGCTGCTTCCAATCACTTTCTTTTCTACTGGCTGCATGGAAATGGTTTAGAAGATAATTCACTGCATCACCTCCCCAAGGGCTGAGGTGAGGCTGATGAGCTCACACTTCCCCAGATCATCTTTCTTGACCTTCCTGAAGCTGTTTGACATTTGTA
Source organism: Psittacus erithacus (assembly GCA_009867235.2). NCBI lineage: Eukaryota > Metazoa > Chordata > Aves > Psittaciformes > Psittacidae > Psittacus > Psittacus erithacus. The sequence continues at coordinate 4,532 of WYDI02013206.1, read as the reverse complement.
TATTCCCAGTCATTGGGAACTTCCCACAATCACCATGACTATTCAAAGATGACAGACAGACCTCACACTGACATCAGCCAGCTTCCTCATACGCATCCCATCTGATACCAGACTTTGTGTATCCAAGTACTTTGTCACTCTACAAACTTCTACAGTAGGCAACGACATATTCTCACAAAATCTGCAAGTAAGCTTTGAGAGGTCTAAGGGAAAGCCTTACCGGAGAAAACTCCAGGAGAAAAAGCATGGAGTAGACTGTATAAATATACACAGGTAAGTTTTACAACACCTCTAAGGATATCATGATCTTCAGCATGATACATCTTTGTCTGCAACAAGTCTTCAGAATAGAAAAGCTTCTTAAATGCTATGAAACAAAGATTTTCCTTTCAATATTTTAGACTTTTCCCTAAACAGCTAAACAAACAACCTTTCTTCTTAAATAGCAGCTTTTCACAAAATAGGCTAAATGCTTCTGAGAGCAGTAAAAGAAAACCCATTGAAAAGTACAAAACATCTATCTAGAGTATAGTGCAATATAATTTCCTACACTCTCAAACACAGGTATATGCTTGAAAATTCTTCTGAAAAAACTCTGCTTTTTGCCACTGTCATACCTTGCATGAAGTCTGTGTTCAGCTAGCAGAGATGTGAATAATCTTTCTTGCTAATCCACGCTATAAAGCAAGCATTCAACCTTGGGTCAGGGGTTACAAAGAAATAAACAGCTTTTAAGCAGCTACCCCTACTCTGATGAAGACCACAGGTGCTGCTATTGATACAGCCAAGAAAAGTCAAATAAGAATAGAATACCACATATTTTGTAACACTTAAGCAAGTTAAAACCAGCAGAAATTGGAAGTGAATGGAAAAGATACTGACTTTCTATGGCAATTGTGTTTGCACTTCCTTTTGACGTTTTATGATGAAGTAGCCACAGAATGCTGTTTTTCTTCTCCTGAAGAGAAAGGAAATCACATAACCTTATCAAAAAAGGCAGCCAGCTAAAACCCTTCCCTTCCATTCATTTTAATCCCTTTTATAAAATATAAATGCAATAATGCAAACAATCATGAAGTCACTAATCATTACTGTAATTGAGATATATTTAGGGAGTTGGACTCGATGACCCTTATGAGTCCCTTCCAAATTGAGATATTCTATGATCCATGATATATACACACAAAACAACACACATATGTTGTTACTGCATCAAACTACAGCCATAAAAGATCACTTAAAAATGGCTCTTTTGTGAAAGGCCCAATGCCTAATTTCATCATCTAGAATAATTATTTGAGGAGTTGCAATCCAGGCCAGAATTCCTCCGTTGCTAGTCAGCACTAGTAACACTGAATTTGATTGGTTTACCTTGAATCTCAATTACTATTAATTATTTGTCCAAATAATTAGTCTGCTCACCAATCAGAGAAATTACTACTGAGCCAAGAGAAAGGAAAGGCTCCACATGGCAGGGAAATAGATCCTTGGGAGTCACACAGCCATTGAGAAGGCTGGGCAATAAGCCTTATAAACAAAATCTCTTTATGCCTGTTAAAAAGCAAGGATCTGGCTTCCCTCACATTTAAAGGAAACAAACCCTTTTTTCATTTTAATGCAAGCAGAAGACAGGGGGAAAGATAGTACAGTAGTGTCTAATGGAATTAAACTGAGATTTGAGAGTTAACTGGCAGAAATGTATATATATTCACAGAGGAGACTCTGTAAACCGTATTATACTCTACATAATAAGCTAGCCTTGTTTTTTTTCTCCCAGCTGCTTCAACGTCTTAACTAGTCACCCCAGCTGATGCCGTGGGGTTTTGGAAGGCGTACGCAAGTGCCAACATCTGCTTCTATTCCCATCAATGTCAAATTTGTCAAAATACAAAATTGCACCAGAAGAACATTCCCTGTCATAGAAAAATAAACACTACTTAATGGATATCCCCTGAAGTATCAACTGCAGCAGGTCTGTTACATTTCCAAAATAAAATTTCTTTCCCCAAAATATATATACACATTTATATTTATATATATACACACACATATGTGTATTTATGTACTACTGTGCCTAGCCTACTTCCCTGCAGTGCACCTGCAAACGACAGCTCTTCATGGCCTGGTTTGCCTTTACTAGCCAGTGTAAAGCACTATCATAAAACCTTAGCCCTACACCAAGTTACAAGGTGACAAATTAAGCTCACCACTTTTTGGCAAGTCTTTATTATTAAATACTTTTCAATTTCTCAGCAACTACTACTCACAGTTTTACTGGTTTCTTTATTACCGCCACACTGACGGTTCAGGTGAGTACCCTGATTTACACAGTACATGAAAACATTATGAGAATTTAAAAAAAATACAACAAAAAAAGGAAAAAAAAACACATAACAGAAATACAACAACTTATTTTATAAAACATTCATTAAAACATCAACTATATTCCCCAGCATAAAACTGTGGGCCAATGAGAGTCTTGGAAAAGTTTATGTAGTTTCCATCTACGTAGCTAATTGTGCTTTTACAGCAAACTATGAAATTTTTATTATGTTTACACAAAGCACAGTAAACATACACACACGAATTCGCTGTAAAGAACAAAATAGATAAGTACATATTGATGAAGTCTCAAAATTTTTTATGTGATCATCACAGACATTACCCAGCAGCAGAAAAATCCCAAATGCTAATTTAGGCAGCAAAGTATCAACAGTTTGCAACAGAAACCTCATCCGGTAGCTCATAAAAAAACCCTCCACCTGTAGACACAGTTTTCAAAGACATTTTAGTGCATTAGGTAAATTCTTCCATCAGTAGATCTATTTCTTTTAAGCAATGCTAAATGAGAACAAGAACAAAAACTCTGGTACTGCAATGACACTCCAAGTGTTATAACGAAATGTCTGAAGGAAAACTGTAAGCCTGTCTTCATCATTTTCTGTGCATGCCTCCTACAACATTGCTGCAACTACCAGTGTACTTCAGTTTATCCCCCTCACGTATGTTTACATACCTCACTCAAGTAGGCCCAAAATTGTTATTGCTCAGTACTCCTGATATCTCAACATACTTTGCTACTACTGTTTATTACTGGAAGATTCAGGAGATCTGAAAGTATAATATTAATAGACCCAGACCTTTCCAGTCAGGTTTGATCTGTGATGAGTGCAGATTAAAAACAGTACACTGTATTTATACAGCATAAAGCCAAAAAGAAGAGGTGAACGAACTCACATGGAAATAACTGCCCATCTACATCTACCTAATAAAATAATGGATGCAATTAAATCTTCTGCCTTGCACTTAATAGCTTTATAGACTTTTGACTGAACACACAAACGATGCTGCTTCTCACTAAACTGATGATAACTGGAGGATGAAGAATCACAAAGGAGTAGGTGAATAAAAACACTTTCAATAATCAATCAGAAATTTATCCTCCATGAGACACTCTTAATTCCATTATAAACTCTGAAGAACCCAAGTAAGTCTAACATACAACAGGCCTGTTTCCAGTGTCAGGAAACCAGCAAAGCATTTCCCATGTTGACACACACCAGCAAAGTCACTTCTTTCATAAAATCTCTTCACTCTTCAGCCAGCCACAAGCTGTACCTGGCAAAGCCCCATTCCCCATTATGACTGCATCAGCTAGAGAGGTCTCCTCCTCTCACCACTGGGATAAACCAGGCTTACTCTACATCTTCCCCTCCTGTCTATATCACATAATGCCCATTGCAACAGTGTAGTTTTGCCTCAGCTTAAGGAGTCATGCATGTTAGCAATTCACTCCACAAGACGTCATGAAATACTCGGGAAGATGAGTTAGGTGTGGTATGTTACGCTTCCACACAAATCCTGCTTACATACTGTCCCTTTCCTACACAAAAACTATTGACTGAAAAAACAAATTCTCCTGTTCCTTAACTGCCTCCTCAACAAGGCATATACATAAAATGGAAATTGCATTCCAAATGGGTGAACAGTTAGGTCTCCTGCCCACCACTACTACACAAGTGCTAATGTACTTTTCCATATGAACCATACACATCATAAAAGATTATATTCTATAACCCCACAGAAGTATTTGGCCCTCAGCCTAAAATCACAGGGATTTTTTCATCCAATTGAATACTCAGTTCCTACTAACTACAGTAGAAACTGCAGGTACTCCATGCAAACTATTAGGGAGACTTAAGAAGCCAACCGTATCCTGGGCTGCATCAAAAGGAGTGTGATTCTGCCCCTCTACTCAGCTCTCGTGAGACCTCGCTTGGAGTATTGTGTGCAGCTCTGGTGTCCTCAACATAAAAAGGACATGGAACTGCTGGAACAAGTCCAGAGGAGGGCCACGAGGATGATCAGGGGGCTGGAGCACCTCTCGTATGAAGATAGGCTGAGCAAGTTGGGGCTGTTCAGCCTGGAGAAGAGAAGGCTGCGTGGAGACCGCATAGCAGCCTTCCAGTATCTGAAGGGGGCCTATAGGGATGCTGGGGAAGGACTCTTCATTAGGGACTGTAGTGACAGGA
>WYDI02013205.1:0-18112 GCA_009867235.2 Psittacus erithacus | reverse complement strand
ACAGATTTATAAGGTTACATCAATTAATACTCATATTTTATACAGAAATATTGGGGGTTGCCTTGTTATGTGTAAGATCCTTTTATTTGTACTTTCCATAGGTCAAAAATCTGTTTCCACAGTCTTTTCAGTACACGTTCAATGGGTAGAAAATACCACTATCTTCTTTTTACCAACATGGACTTGACAGATTTTGTCAGTTGAGGCAAAGTTAATTTCTTCTGAAAGTAAGACAGAAATGAAAGCTGACTTGTTCTTCTTCAGGAAATTCTATTATTATTTGTAGACTTCTGCAATTTCATGAAATAATTATATTTTAAAATTTATCTGCTATCTATATATCAACTCTTTTTTGTTGTTGTTGTTTCTTTTTTCCTGAGGATGTTAACAGGGAATGAATTAATTTTTAATGAGGTCAAGTTTATCAGTGCACGGTAGCCTTATTCCGAGAAAAAAGTTTGGCTCTACAGCTGAAAAATGGAGATTTCAAGAAAAGGTCTTAGTAAAGACCAAAAAGATGCAAGTTTTAGGCCTGCATTACCTCATTTGATTAAAATCAAAACAAAGCAAATTTTATTTGTGTTTCTCTAAAAACAGATATAATTTTTTGCAAGAACTGTATTCCATAATTCAATCATAAAAAATAATTCTGTGCGAGCATTCATTAGTTTGGATCTTCTTATTTTTATACTGAAGTAGAACAAGGTGGTTGAAAACAAAATAAAAACCCTGATTTACAGTCCCCCTCAGATTTATCCACAGCATCTGAAGCGGTCACCTTCCAAGGTGTCTGCCAAGACAGTCCTACTGTGCTTTCCACCCCAGAACAGTAAATATGTAGAGACCAGGTGTAGGGATTAAAATATGCAAACTGGGAAAACCCAGAAATGTTCTGACTTTTGTTTGCTTTATTCTTTGGTGGAAAGGACAATCACAAGTGCGAGAGATATAATTTTATTTCCTTTAATTTCATTCTTCTTCATCTTCATTCTTCTTTCTTTCTTCTTATTCATGTTATTCCTTCCCTACTTCTTAAGGGAAATCTCAGATCCTATTAAAAAACAGATTTAGCTACATAGAAAAACACAGAATGTTCATTCTGGCAAATTGCTCCATTTCTCTGCTGTTCAGCTACGTTAGCTGCTGTTAGATTTCATTGTCCCACATCAGATCCTGCTCCAGAATTACAAAAAAATGTTAAATATATCAAAAGAACCAATTAGTATTTCAATTTTTGCTTAGCTTCTTTTATTGATCTTTCTTGGGTTTAATACTATAGGCTTGAAAATTAACTTTTTCCTGGTTCAACTGAATGAGTTTTTGGAATTGCCAGGCAATCAGATTGTTAGTTTATTGGGAAAAAGGCCAATTCTACTTCTGCACATATATTGGAATAAGGAAGCCAGTTACAAATCTGTTAGCCTGGGTCACGGTTGTCCTTAGGATATTCTTCTGAGTTAGAGTGTCAGATACATACAGAAAAAAGAGAGGGAGAAAATAAATATAAGTGCTAACATGTAAACAGGTTATTAAAAATCAAAGGGCTAAATATTTTAAATAATAAATGAAAGAAATCCTGAGTAATATCAATTTGAGATAAAAATATTTTAAAATATATAGTTTTTCAATTAGAAATGCTCTTCCATTTTATATTTTAAAGGGGAAACGATATCCCCCACAATCTATTTCCTTCTTTATGTCCTAGTATCCCAACAAATATTCATTGGAAGAAATTATGTATTTTAAAAACTGAGCAAACAAAAACCTACATCAAGCAAATCAAACAAAGAAAAAGAAAAGCTCTGAAACACCCAGAGCATGAACATACTTATGCCTTTATATGTACTTGCAATTCTTACACTTTGACACTACCTGAGCAGTTTTAATTCCCGTCACATTTTCTCCCACTGTTATGACTTCAGGTCATGCATTAAGGATGGCCTGAATAATGTCATATTCAGCAGGAAAGATGAGCCTTGCACTGCACACTTCTAGGCGAAGCTTTGGGCCATCACACTTCCTAGAATATCTGAGGGATGCAGGTACCAAGCTATTGTACCTGAGGGTATCCACCCTGATTCTGTTATGCTCCATCCCAATTGCCTGATCCAGCAAAAAAACATTATGTTGCCCAGTGCTTCTTTCTAAACCATGCTTAGACTCAACAAGCCAGCAAGTAAATCATAACTTTTGCACAGAAACTTTGTCCATAACAAAGAAGCACCACATTTTCATAAAGAGAAGGATTAAAGGAAGAAAAGGAAATTTATACTTTACATATACTGAAAGCAATAGCAAATCCTCATCAGAGAACTCAAAAAACAAAACAACCAACCCTTTTTGCTTAGTATATTTCGAATCTTATAATTATGTGGAAAGCAGAAATAGCAGGCAAATATGCTGCAAGCAGGTCATCTGCTTCAGCAGCTGCAGCACCAGATTTTTATGCAAAATCTGAGTGTATATGCTGGGTTATAATTTAAACCCCTATTGGGTGTGCAGGATGGTTTTTTTACCTTATATTGAAGATAACATAGTTTGCTTCTCTTAGGATTCACACCTCACTAAAAGGATTTGTTCCAATCTCTGCTTTTAATCAGAATTATTATAATCATTATACAGCATGCTTGGAAAATAAATGAATAAAAAGTAAGGCTCATGTGCTCTTAAATAACCTTTTTTCTTCTTTTTTTCTCCTTATTAGCTCTTACAGATTGGCATAGGGAACTTTTAAGTGCTTAGATACAGTTCAATAGTTCAACAAATCTCAGCATTTGTTATGCTGAGATTTAAAAAAAATCATTCTAATTGTTTTCTTCTTTGTTTCAGTTCCACTTCACCATTCTGAAGGTGTGAGGTAGACACTGTTGGGTTGGGTTTTTTTCCTTTTGAACTCCTGCATCTCTCCTTCAAAATTTATTTCTGTTGCTGCCTTGAATAGCTAAGAAGAGGTTGGTGTTTTCCATTCCTAAAACATACAACTGGTTGGTTCAGAAACAAATCCCTGGTGGGGAATAGGTTGCATAATGCACATGGCCATTTTGAGCAGAGTGGACTTGCTGAACCTAGCACAAGAGGGCAAGGAGATCACAACAGGAAAGAGTGGATATTTCAGTAGAGACATGTTGAAATAAGATTGTGAAAAGACAGCCTAATGCAATAGCGTGGGCCTTCTGATAACACATTGGAGGGTTGTTATACTAATCTTTCTCACATTAGTTCATTCTCTGTGGTTTGACACTTAGCACTTAAGGCCTTGTGACCTTGTGAGTTAGGCTAAAGCAATGGAGTCCTACCATGTACAGTTTGCTCCATGTATTGCTTTGCAAGAAGCAATTAGAAAACGCTAATGAGCACCCCATGACGATCCCCGAAAAGTCTTTGTTGCTGAGTGTCACCTGAACAGCAGCAAAGAAGAGCAGGAAAAAATGCTTGGAAATGTTTATAAACTTGGTTGTGTCTTGCTGCCAGTTGAACCTATAACTGCAGTGCTGCCAGATTCTGATTTCCCTGAAGAAGAAAGACCCAGTATAAATCTGGATAAAAAAGAAAGTCTGAGCGAACTATAAAGTCTCATCCCATTTGTGGTAGCAACAGTAAAACAAAGGGAATTGCAATCAGGGATTTAGACTGTAATCTATTCAATTTTGTACACATTAGTAAAAGTAGGGATGAGACCCAAGCCTTATAACCTGAGGTATGAGAAACTGAAGTTGATGAACAGTGGGTTGAGGATAGGGCAGCATCGGATTGGTGGGCAATGGAAGAAAAGGAACAATGGAGATTAATTACACTGCCTGACTTTAGACTTCTAGTGTAAGTCCTAAGAACCTTTCAGGGGTGATTCAAAGCTTACTTTTCTACACTTGCTGTATTAAAAGCTTAGCATACAAACTTGGATAAAAAACCTATCTACATAAAATAAGTATACCCACTTCTAACATGCTATTCTGTCTCCATTATTAGAATAACTAGCAATTGAAATAACCATAAAACTTTTTCTTCTATCATATTTGTGTCTATGGTGCAATTACTCCCTTCTTCTTTTTCTCAACTGATGGACTGTATGGGTAAAAGATATTTGCATTTCTGCAAAGCAAAAAATACACTTTGCATCTCTATGCATAAATCTAGATATTTATGTTGAATAGCACTGTCTAACCACAAAACACTTAAGTGTCATTAGCATGGAAATAATGTGTACTGAAACATAATTTTAAGACACCTGTAATTTTTTTTAAAGTTAACATTGTTTTGGTTAAAGAATATATGAAATGATAAGCAATAGCTGGTGACTGTGATTTGTGCAGTGAAAAAGAGCTACAAAATCTAGGAAATTCTTCGTAAGCACCCAGGAAATAACAGTGAGAGACTGCTAGTCATGAAAAAAGAACATCAAATCAACATTTTTTTCTTCTTCTATAAAATGCTTTGTTAATTGAGCAGAAGCTGGTAACATATTTTGAATTTGGTAAGACTTCTGACACAAACTTAGAGGTTATTTCCCCAAATAAACCAGAGAAATCTGGACTAGATGAAACTACCACACAGTAGATGCAAAGGCAATTAGAAAGCTGCACTCAGGGATTATTTTTTAATGGTTCGTAGACAAAACAGAAGAAAGTGCTGGGCAGGATCCAACAAGAGTCTGCCTTCATTTTGGAGCTATTCAATACTGTCTTTAATGATCCAGATGATGGAATGGAAAGTGTACTTATTAAATCTGCAGGTGACAACAACCCTCAAGAAGCTGAAGAACAAGACTGGAATTCAGAATGATGCTGAGATACAGGAGATATGGTTGGAAAAAAATTGATGAAATTCATTAGGGACTTAGGCAAAGTATAACACTTCACAAGCATAATCAGCTGTAAAAATTCAGAATGGGGACCAGCTGCTTGAACAGCCATTAGACAGAAAAATATTTAGAAGTTTTAGTGGGTCAGAAGTGAACACTGCCATCCTCCTCCAACCCCTCCCTCCATCACGACTGTAAAACCAATAGTACAACTTTCACAACCATATGCTGTTATCATTCTAATTTATTCAGTACTGGGGAGGCCTATTCTTGAACAACATATTCAAAAGAACTATGGACAGGATAGGAGTGAAAGTGATCACATACCTGAAAAGTATGATAGTTTAGTAAAAACTGAAAAACAATTAAAACATTCTGCCAAAAAAGGAAAAGACTGGTAGCATACCTGGTAACACTTTTCAAATAGGTAATGGTAGAATCATAGAATACCAGGTTGGAAGGGAACTTGAGGATCATCTGGTCTGGCATTTCATGGCAAAAGGCTGTTGTAGACGTTGCAGCACCCTGTCCAACTGAATCTTAGAAGTGTCCATTATTTGGAAATCCACCACTTCCCTGGGGAGTTTATTCCAATGACTGACTCCCCAGGAGTAATTTGTGCCCATCACCCCTCATCTTTTCCATGTGACTCCTTGTAAAAATGGAGTCTCCAGCTTCTTTGTAGCCACCCTTTGAATAGTAAAACATGATAATAAGGTCACTTCTGAGTCTTTGGATCACCTTTGTGGCCATTCTCTGGACTCATTTCTACCTGGCCACAACATTTTTGTATAGCAGGAACCAAAACTGAACAGAATATTCCAGGTGTGGGCTGAAAATCGCTGAGTAGAATGGGATGATGACTTCTTTATCTCTCTTGTGATGTCTTTGTTAATGCAACCTAGCATCCTGTTGGCTTTTTTTACTGCAGATGCACACATTTCACTCACATTGAGCTTGATGTCCACTAGGACCCCTGGATCCCTTTCCATAGAGTTAATGTGGTGCTAAAAACAAGAAAGAAATACCCATGGAGGACAAGACTTTTTGTCATTTTCTGTGCCCTCTTCTGTACCAACTACTGCAGCTGAGGGCTGTACTCTAAGGCTGGCAGCTATACAGGACTCTTTCTAGCACTTTTTAAAAGGTGTTTGACACACCTTATGAAGAATTAGTTGTAGAAAGAACGTTCAAAGCACTCTCAGGCCAAGAATAATTGGCAGAGACCATTAGAAGTTACTAGAGCTTACTGGAAACCATGGCCTCCTACAGCCATCTTTTCCCAGCCTTTAGCAGGTTGGGGAATCTGCTTAATACTGAGTTGTTTTCAGGTGTTTGGTAAGATCAGCCACAGGCTTGTGGTTTGAGCAAAGTCCAGAACCAGCTCCTTCATCACTGGAAACCAAAAAAATTTGTGCGAGCAGAAGTGATTTAACAGCTACCAGAATCTACAAAGCATTATGTTAGACACTATTATTGTTAAATCAGCCCTATACACATCCATTGTCTGCTCAGAATATCATTCCTATGACAGGAGATCACACTTGGACAATATGCATCAGAGTGAAAAAGAATCAAACATTCTATTTTATCCTGTAACAGTTTTTTACATGCAATAGTATTGTTGGAGGAGTAAATTAGGTCTCCAGAGGGTCCTAATCACTAAGCTACAGACTTATACTCCCACTTGTCCTCTGCTGGCTTTCATGAATCTCAAATTATTTTGCTATCCAGTAGATTACTTTCCTCAGGTGGGAGTGAAGAATGACAAATATGCACAGATTCCCTCATTCTCCTACTCTGTTCTGCATCTAGACAGTGAAAGCAGCTTACTCAGAAAATAAAAGTAGCACTGAATCTCTACAGATAGAGGTGGATATCAACCTGCACTTTCCAGCTCATGGGAGTGTCATTATGGAAGGAAAACTTAAGGCAGAGAGAAGAAATCAAAGTTGTTCCAAACTTGATTTGTGTGAAGCTTTCTGTGGGAATCTTTAATGGACCACAGTCCTTCAGGCAGAATCCTGATGAAGGAGAATGAGATGGATATCAAATATTACAGCCCTACCAGGACAGAAATACAATGTGGCATTGAAGACACTACCAATGAAGACAAAAAAACACTTCTTGTGTGCTTCGAATCTGACAATTGTTCCATTTGGAGATTTGGCTTTGTGCTGAGAAGATAGGATAATCATTCCCTGCTCATCTTCCCCGCATCACTCATGACTTTGAAGACCTACAGTATTCCCACAGTACCTATCTGCTGGTCACCAAAGCCAGGCACAGCATTGTGTGTGAGCACTGGCAGTTTTAGACATAGAGGACCAGGTTAATTTCACTGAAATCTTGTTTCCTGACAAGACTAAATTAGCGCTGCAGTAACTGTACACTTTCCCTGTAGTCAATGCAGTGAACAAGGCTTTACACATGAGCTTAGATCTCCTGCAATCTAAATGCATTTCTGATATGTTATTACCCTACTTCCTCTGATGACAGAGGTATCTTGGCCAGATAAGCAGAGAAATTTGGCCTTGTGTGTTCTGCATGTAGGTGGTGAGGTCCCTCACTCAGTACCTACCACACTGTCAGTCACACAGCATTCAAAGGCTCAGAAGGTTTAGATTGTTAAAGTGTTTTTTTTTCATTTAGTGCTGAGAATGATTCTTTCTACACTCAGATGGATGTGAAACTGATTAATTTGAAGAGGCAACTAATTTGTCTACTAATCGAACCCAATATCATTGTATTTTTGCATACATAGTTTCACCTTGCTCAAAAGAATGTAAACTCATTCTGTTGATTCCATCCACTTCTTCATGTCTAGAAACTTCTCTGTCAGCAGAAAGACTGCCCCTTCCTTACACGGTTCATATTTCCAAAGTACACCTCAGGGACTGTAGGCCAAACATAAAGTCATAAGATATGTGTGATAGTACAGGGGACTCAAGCTAAATAAATAGCTTTTTGACTTTGAATCCTGGCATGATGAACTGGTGATATTGCTACCTTAGAATCATAGAATCATAGAATAGTTGGGGTTGGAAAGGACCTTAAGATCATCCAGTTCCAACCCACCTGCCATGGGCAGGGACACCTCACACTAAACCATGTCACCCAAGGCTCTGTCCAACCTGGTCTTGAACACTGCCAAGGATGGAGCTCTCACAACTTCTGTGGGCCTAAATTTAGGGCCTAAATTCAAAAGCCTTTATCATTCAAGTCTTCTTTATGAGATATTAGTTCTACTCCATTCACATCCTTTAATGAACACATCAGCTTAGAATTTCTAAGAATTACGAAGAGAAGAAAGCAGCCATTTTATGCAAAATGGCAATGGATTTTCTTTGGAGAATCAGAGAGAAGCATGCAAGTAAGGCTGAGCACTGCTCTGAGGAATTGACCCCCAAAGCAAATCAAACACCGGGAAAAAATGGCATCACAAGATAAGCATCACTAATTTGAATAAGCAACACTAATGAAAGCTAAGCTAAAATTTTCACAGAGATTTGTGCAATGTTACCCATTGTGACAACAAAAAAATAAAGTATTTTTGACAAACTAAAATCAATATGCATATACATTTTTTGTAGGTTAGAAAACCCTCATGAAATTAAAGCTTTTCAGTTTTCTTATATGGATGAATTTGATTGAAGAATCCTAATGTTAAATTAGCATTAAGAAGAAGAAAGGACTTTCCTCTTCTGTGCAGACATAGCAGCTACAGGAGTGGGGACGTGGTCTGTAATGCAGACTCTGAGCTGCTAATGAAGCACATAAAGTGAAAGATAAACGCAACCCCATTCCTTCACGATTTGCCATCTAAACTCTTCTTCGAACACATGCTAATCAATTTCCATGTAATGGACATTCAGTGCCCACTCTAACGTTGAATTCTTATACACTAAGGAGCAAACATTTTTGAAAGGATTTGAAGCAAGAAGACGTGAAGCAAGAAGATTTGTCAGTGACTATAGATAGCAATTGATTCCTTTAGGAGGTGTGAGTCTGAGACTGAAACTGAAGTCTAGACAACAGCTACATCACTGGCATTTTAGAAGTACTGTATTATAGCCTCAGCTGGCATAAAATGCTATGCACAGTGCAACTACAGTGATTTACACCTGCAGAAAATATGGCTAGCTTTAAAGATTTGTTTATGAAGGTTAAAAAACAAGTAAAAACAAAAAAAAAATCACTTTCTGTAGGTTTTCCTTTCTTTCTTCTTTACTTCTTTTTTATGATCTCTCAAAAGCCAAGGAAGAAAAGTGAGAGCAAGCTGCTGTGACTGAAACAAAGCCTGAGATAGCAAATAATCACTAGCAAACAGCATAAGCAAATTAAAATGGAAAGGAAATACCACTGACTACTACTGTGCTGCATTCTTCGGAGAATCAACTTGCGATGGATTAGCAAAAATGTGCCTTGATCCGTTATCATGTTCTCCAGTTCAGCAGGTGAAAAGTGATACTTTGGAATGGAGGTAGCGTGAAGTAAATGCTGTAATTTGTGACTGTGCGACAGTAAAGGAAACTCGGCAAGCGGGCCAAGTTATCTGAAGCAAAACAATAGTAGCTTGGTGAGCATATTAGGCAACCCTGGAGGAGAAAAGATGAAAGATTCAGGCAATAAGGAGAATGTATGTATTTTAGGTGTTAGACAGCCCTATTCTGAAGGCATTATAAGCGCTAAGAACATCTGAAAAGTGCATGTGGGTTAGGCAGAAACATATTTGCCCCTGGTAAACACATTTCTCAATAATACCTTGGTGAGAAGAAGAACTAAGAAAATATATTATCACTCTAGCTAGTAGATTCTGTTCAGATGGCATCTGGCTAGAGGTAAATTGTATTATGAGACCTTTGTCTAATTTTTATGATTTATGTGCTCAGTTTCATCAGATCTAGGATATAGCATTCACTGGGTACTACACACTCTGAGAATTTATGTTGCACAGCTACACATCATGTCTGTGTATCTTTTCTCAGTAATCTCTGATAATACCCAAATGGGCTTTTTATTTTAAACATCTGGACAGCCGTATGGTTCATGAGAATTAAGGTGCTAAGTGAAGAAAACAGCACAACCATAAAACCTTTCGAATAAACAAAGCTTTCTTTGGAACATTAACTCCTTTACAGAGAAATCGTCTCTATTCCTAAAAATGCACTTAGTACTTTATGTCTTAATCTCAGGGTAACACTTTCCTCTTACAAATAATCTCAAGGCTTTTAATGGTACCATTACTGTAGAAAACTATGAGATATTTGCATAAAAAGCACATCACCAGAAAGATATACAAAAAAAGCTCTATTTTTTTTCCTTCAGCTTTTGTCTTTGTTTCATACTAAAAGCTGCAAAATACTGTTCAGCAGGGTGTTCTCTTCTACTCAGTAATAACACTGTCAGCATTGTCATAAAAATGGCTAAAGGTGTAATTTAGGGAAATTTGTCTGCATGCTAATAATTGAGTTTCTATTTGTTGACACTGAAATCCAGCAGAGAGGTAGAGATAATGCAGTGTATTCAGTTCTATGGTGGATTCTGTTTTTAAGTGTGTGCATGTCTATGTCAGTGCATGTCTGCATAAGTATAGCTCAAAATCATATGTAAAATTATTCTTCCACGTGTAAATAATAGAAAAATGCTAAGCATCGCTGCTCTCAAGTCATATAAGGAAAGAAAAAACACTGTGTATTGCTTTTCTTCCAAACTATTTTAGAGATGCCAATATACTTCTATTTTATATTTTATAAATATAAAAATACATCTTATATATATATGTATGTATACACACCTATGAGACAACTGTCTTCGGTAATAAGAGAAATCAAAATATGAAGAACTGGATATATTGCTAGCCTTCCTTTTTTTTTGCAATGCACTTTTCTTCATGAATGACTCTATTTCTATAATAAAATATAAAACTGTAAAATAATGTGGTTTGACTTTACTGAGGAATTCCAGTCTTAACTGAAGCTTGAGCATCACAGCCTGTATTCCTGCATTGACTTATTCACATGCATTTAAGTCTGTTAAATGCAGTGGAACAGGATGGATAAGTAAAGCTTATTTGGATAGCCATGATTTTCAAAACTAGAACCTGGATTTTAAGCAGTTATCTAGGTCATACTTGACCTATATTGCATCATCTGTTGTAAAGAGGTTTCCTCTGAATTCTTTTAGAGGAAATTGAAAAATTCTTGTGCAGATGTAGAGATTTTTTCTAATCGTTCATCTTTTGCATTCTTAATACTGAGAGTTTGGTTGCACAGGTATATCTACCGTGAAAAATTAGATTAGATATGCATAAAGGCTTTATGCAAAAGGCAGTGTTTAGAGTTCTTTACCTTTGTTTTGTTTTAAAGATCTCCTTAAAGCAGATTATCTAGTTTTTAGTTGGATTTTATTTTATTTTTGGCAAGAATGATTTTGGAAATATTAAGACATTATTTTGCTGGAGAATAAAATAGATGGTCTTGGTAAGACTGAACTGGTGTGGTACTGAAAAACAGTAATTTTCACAGAATTTGATCAGTACTGAGGCATAGGTTAGAAATGGAAGAATCCTAATTTCCCTGTGTATAACTGGACGTGCCTGAATATACGATAGTTGCTGAATAGTGCTGATACCTTTGGAGTGATCCCATGTTACTAATTATCATTACTTTTGTGAACAAGCCAGTGACAGTCCAGTGAAGGGTCACTAAGATGAGCAGGGTCTATAGCACATAGCATATAAAGACAGGCTGAAGGAAATGGAGTTACTCAGACTAGGGACAAAATAGGTAAAAGTGGCTGTAAGGGCGCCCATAAAAGAATCTCCTAAGAAAGGAAGATCCAAGCTTTTCTTAGAAGTATTAAGGAGGAGGGGTCAAAAACTTCAAGAAAGGAAATTCTAATTAAAAATGAGGAAAAGTTTTCCCCCAAGAAGCATGATGAAGTATCAGGCTGTGGTATCTCCATCTTTGGAGGTTTTTGGAACCAGAGTGGACAAGATAGTCTGCAACCTGAATTAACTTTGGAATTAGCCTTACTTTGATGTAGGAGTCGGGCTAGAGACCTCCAGAGCTTTTTCCAATCTACCTGGCATTGTTTTTTACTTAACTGAAGAACATAAATACTGAGTTTAATCGTTCAATGCTACTTTTACACTCAAAGCAAAGAATACCCTTCTGGAGGAATTAGTCCTTCACTGGTTATAGAGGGAGCCAAGCTCAGCTCATCTTCTAACTTAGGTTCTATTATTAGATATTCAAAGCTTTGTCGAAACTAGATGCTAGTCTGCTGCTCTGGAGAAATATCAGCTTGAAGGGAACCATGAGTAATGACTTAACCCTAACTGAGCAGGGCAAGTTTTGCCCCGCTGCTCATCTTCTAAGGAAGAAGTGTGACTGGGTGGAGAAGAAAAAGAAAGCAGCCAGGTACACAGTCTGTGACCCAGTCTGAGTCCTGCTGGTAATGAAGAAAATGCAAAGTAGCATTAGCAAGCTACCCAAACCCAGTACTCAATGCAAAGGCTCTTTTATTTCTTTTTCCCTCAATTTCACACTCTATGTTTGCTTCTACAAATGCAAGAGAAGTATTTGTCCAGAGATTAGAAACTGCTCTAGTGTATAGGGATTTACAGAAAATAAGGTTCTTGTGTTCACGGTTTTGAACCTTGCCAAGTATTTATTAATGGAAAGGGGAGCAAAATGAACCATCTGGATCACTGATTTTATATAGATAATATACATTTTTATGAGAGAAAATGGCTCTTCAAACATAAATTTCACTCTGCTTCCTACAGCAAACCAAATCTCTACTCTAAAGACAGTTCATCATTTTATGAAAAGCTGGTGCTGAAAGTCTCCTTCTAGGTTGTAAGGTCTAAGTATTTGCTGAGTGGTGTGAAGGAGGACAAGAGACTACACATCTGTGTACACATATTCAGGCCTGACCTTTAAATCCTGTGTATAGCCTTTTATGTTTTCCCCAAGGAGGTGGTTAAGGCCATAACAAGCAAAAGAAATCTGGATGAATTTTCCTGTATTTTCTGCCACGCATTAAAGGCTTGTGCTACCCTCTGTACGTGCTTGTAAGAAATGGGCTTTTTGAGCACAGTGCTTCTTTCACTTCAAATTGCCCCTCAATAAACTAAATTGGTTGACTTTGCTGAGGTTTACCTCATCGGCTGACCCACAGCTTGAGGCGCAGTATCACGGAAACCAATGTATTGCTTCTTTAGAAACCTAAGTGGAAATAAAGGATGCTGTACAGTATGAGATGCAACAGTCCTTGCAAAACCAGATGAACAATGTCTTATAGGTGTAGACACACTCTGAAGAGCTTTGAAGGCAAAGGCAGATGGCTTGTGTGTAGTGACAGAGAAAGGGGCAGCCCAGAGGAAGGAGTATATGGCCATTTGACATGTCCAGGGCAAGAGGTGCGGGTTTACAGCACGACTGGAGGGAGCGCCATTGCGTAGTTGCTGGCCATGGTGCTGCAGGGCAGCCTCTGTATGAGGACACTGCTGAGCCCCTCAGCCAAGCGCGGGGCGCTGGGGAGAAAACAGGTTCTAGCCAGGACCAAAGGCCGCGCAGGCAGAGGAAGAGGAAGACAAGGAGGGAGCAGCAGCAGCAGGACCTCAGGGGAGCACGGAGGAGGAGGTGGCAACTGGGGTTGTTTCTGATTCCCAGACAAATGAACGACCTCTTTTAACATGACTGTACTGCTGACTACCTGCTGGCTGTTGCTTGCAGTGACTGTCAGACCTTGACTATTTCACACAGGAACACTGGGAAAACATGGTCCCAAAAAATGCACCCAGAAAACAGACTCATACTGTTAATGAGAAAGACTAGCATTGACCTTGTCAGACTTTCTCTGCTTTTCTTCTCCTGTCTGATGCAAACAAAATCTGGAGGGGTTGAAATCTGGGAGGTGGAAATCTCCTGCTTATTTTGGAGGCATATTATTTTGTTTAGTTTTTGCTTGGGTTTTTTGTTTGGTTTTGGTTTTTTATTCTCCTGCGGGGGCATTTTGATAAGGGCTCAGTGTGAAAGTTGTAATGTTTGTTGAAGTCTAGCACAGAACTGCCTCTGTTTATCACAGTACTATCTTCCATGGCACAAATCAAATATGACAGGAAGGATGCACCTTTTCTTTTTTGAGGCTTGGATTTTATGTATAACATCATGGTAACAGCAGTGTTCTATCAAGAACCTCTGGTTTCAGAAACAAAAAACTATCATTGAGTAAGAACTGGAGAGAAGAAACCAGTGCAGGGTTATCTTTACTCCACCTCAAGTGTTTTCACAGAGATGAGGCAGCCAAACTTATTGTCACTTTTATAACAAAGAAAGGACAGGAGAATTATCCCTCTGTTCTCCTCTTTGACAGGTCTTGTATCCTAATAAATTAGCTGCTTCTTATTTTGAATGGCTCCAGTTCTCACTTGTTTATTCTTGGTAGGGTGATAGCTCCAGGGAATATTTCAGTAATGACATAGGCATGTTGTAGCTTTCACTTTCTTTTTGATATGAGTCTTTTAGGTCACACACACTCTGGAGATTCCTGTCAGTGTCTGAAGCATTTTTTCTGACTGATTATTAATGTTTTTGGAAAAATATGGTTTTTTATAAGAAACATTAACACTATGAAATCACTATCATTCAACTGGTGTCTACCACAACCCCAAGGTCCTTTTCTGACAAGCTACTTTCCAGCTGGGCGGACCCCAGCGCATAGTGATGCATGGAGCTGCTCTTCCTCAGGTACAGGACAGTGCACTTCTTGTTGAACCATATAAGGTTCTTGTCAGATCATTTCTTGAGCTTGTTGAGGTTCCTCTAGATGCAACACGACCTTCTGGTGCATCAGCCACTCCTCCCAGCTTGGTGTCATCAGAAAATGGTACTAACAGCACACTCTGCCCCATTATCTGTATCTTAGTGAAGATGTGCACAAACACAGTATAAACAGACCATCAAAAGATGCGATAATCCCACTGTATTCAGCATTTGTGTGTCCTCACCTTGAGTACTGGGTGCAGTTTTGAGCTCCAAAATTTAGGAAGGATGTGAAGGTCCTTGAATGTGTCCCAAGGAAGGCAATAAAGCTGCTGAAAGGGCTTAAAGGAATGTCTTATGAGAAGCAGCTAAGGACTTTGGGCTTGTTTAATTTGAGGAAAAGGAGGCTGAGTGGTGTTCTCCACAAGTTTTCTCACCTGAATGTGTTTGTGGTTTGTTATTATTATTATTAATTAATCAAAATATATGTTGAGGTCTAGATATTACAAGCTTAAGATTTAAAATATTTTGGCTACATATATAATTGATTGTCTCTTCTCATTCTAAGATGCTGTTGCAAGTGAATTAGTCCCTTTGGATAGTGGTTAGGAAAGGAAAAAGCCCTATTTATTCCAGGCTGTTTTGAAGAGAGCCGTCCTGGTGTCCTTGTCCCAGTGTTACCTCTCCAGCTCCCGCGCTGTTGCTGCCTGCTGTCTGTCGCTCTCTATCCCAGAAGTGGCTGCATTAAATGGATGAGTGAAATGATTTCTTCACAGGCAGAGTTGTCAATTGCCACAGGAATCCTCAGAAGGAAAATTGCTGTACTTGAGGACAATATTTTGGTTTGAGATACTTAAAGAAAAGACAAAATCACCACTGCTTTCAAGGAACATTTTGTTTCAGCTCCTTCACATGACACAAAGCATCATGCTTTGTCTCTTCTGCTGCAATACGGTGACTGACATTCCTAATAAAAAGTGACGGTACTAAGACAAACCAATGAGATGCAGCCAGCACGGTTGTGTTGATGGCTCTAAAGTTGCTCCTGGGACTGTCAAGCGGTTAAGCTGCAAATGGGCTATTTGCTATGCTGTGCTCCTTAACATAAAATGTTCTTTACATTGCTAGACAAAGAAGGAGGATGGGATAACATTATTTGCCTTTTTTACTGAGATTTCTTTCCTGCACAAAAGCATATGATTTAGGCTCTGTTTTTGTTTTGGTTTAAATTATTTTCCAAATAACTCCATGACTCAGGAAACACAACAAATGGTGGGAGTAATGTACACCTCCAGAATGCTGTGTATGAGAACACATTATTTTGCATCCAGCGCATTAGCTCTACACTGGCCTTTGTTTCCACCACATCATTCACAGTACAAGTTAATTACATAGTTTCAGTGTGTTGCTTTCTTTCTTACCACACAAGATAATGCAATTCTGAACTCATTTAAGCAAAGTACATGCTTTTCTCCCTATTATGCATTGTGCCAAACAGCAAATAATAGTAATTAATAAAAGAGCAGAGTTCGGCAAAATCACTTCTTGTTTTTATTAATAAAGAAAAACATGATTCTGTTCAGCACAGTGCAGGGTGTTCCTTTGCAATTCCCAAAATTGGTCATAGCCAATCTCTTCTTGAGACAGGCAGACAGTGGCCCTGAAGACCTTAATTTTGTTTCCTCAGTGTACCCCAGAATTAGTTTTCCTATGGCAGAACAGAGGAACTGCAAACACATTGCTGGAACTTAGTGAAGCAAAACAGCTATTTCCAGGTTTATCCTGCGTATAGATTTGCCAGCAGAATTGTTGCTCTGATCTTCTTCCTTTTCTGCCAATTTAGTCTGACTAACCAAACTGCAGTAGCTGTCAGGGCTTCCCCCTTTTACCGCAGTACTTATTTAAACATTCGTTCATCGGTTTCAGGCTACGTACACCAATGTCCTTTTGCCTACATCTACATTCCAGAGATGACATCTTAGCACCTGGCCATTCCCAGGCTGGGATATTGCTGCCTTCTGGAACACACAATTGCCAATGGAGTTGTTAACATTCAAAGGAACATAACAACCAGAAAATTTCTGTATTTCATTTCTCCTACACCAAAGACTGGCTTGGTCAGCAATGTCTGCTTCCTCTCAGTAGACTGTTCCATGAAGGAGAATGGGCTTCTTTTGCTTGCCTTTGTGAAGAAGGCTGTAGGTAGTAGCATAGGTACCTAAAGAAAGTGGTAACCACCAAATGCCACCTCAGAAAAGAGAACAGGCTGCAATTCCAAAATCCCATTAGAAACTGGGTACTCCTAAGGCTTATGATCTGAGAGAGGCCAAGAAGAAAGGAAGTAGGAGAAGGAGCTGTAAGTGGAGAAACTTGTCACACAGGCATGCTGGAAGAACAGAGATTACTCTATCTTGCTATATAATTACCCCTCCATAAGATGCACATACTGCAGAGCTGTGGAACAGTGCTGCGGAACAGTGCTGCAATGAAGTTCTCCATCACCAGTGCCAAATAACTCATTTCACTAACTAGAAGATATTTCAAGTTATCTCAACTTCTATGAAATACAGAAAATATCATACAATAATTCTAAAATTAGGTCATACAATAATTCTAAAATTAGGACAAAAGCTGAAATATCTGATGATAGCGTGTCTCAATGTAGACCTCTCCTAACACTTTGTGCTGGTAGCAATTAATTACTTAGTGATTACTGCCAATGTATTATACTTTGGGTTTTGTTTATAAATAAGTGGGGTTTAGTCCAGGAGTGTAATTGTTTCTCCATTCATTTTCAGTCACAAAATCCAAAGGTGCCTTTATATGAATAAATTGACTCCAGTCTGCTAGCATTTAAACAGTCAAGCTAGGCTTTAAAGTAAGAAACATTTAGACGAATGACCAGGAATTTTCCCTTTGACTCACATTAATTCTTTTTTTCTTTGGTCTGGCTTCCATTAAGGAAATTAAACAGGTTAATAAATAGCTGGGAGCTGTGTTTTGTTCCTTAATGGAAGTTCTGTTTCAGAAAAAAGAAAAAAAGAAGAAAAAGAAAAGAAGAAACTAAAAACCCCAAAATCCCAACACTAAATCTGTAAAAGTGTACAAAATCCACAGGTTTTACCTGCTTAGAGATTTCTCTCACCCATTAGCAAAAAAACCCCACTGCTGTGCGTCATATTTTAAGCCCAGCCGTAACTTAGAACCCTGTAGCTGCTCTCTTACTCCCTTCCCTTTCTCCCTTCCGGAGGGATGGGAAGGAGAATCAAAAGAATGTAGCTCCCACAGGTTGAGATAAGAGCAGGCCAGTAACTAAGGTATAACACAAATCACTGCTGCTACCACCAATGATAATAATTATAAAGGAAATGACAAGGGAAGAGAATGCAACCGCTCATCATCCACCAACCGATACCCAGCCCAACCGAGCAGTCATCTAACCCTTCTGGGTGACTCCCAGTTTCTATACTGGGCATGACATGCTGTGGTATGGAATACCTCTTTGGCTAGTTTGGGTCAGGTGTCCTGTCTCTGCTTCCTC
>WYDI02013204.1:0-10724 GCA_009867235.2 Psittacus erithacus | reverse complement strand
ACAGCTTGGTGTCATTGGCAAACTTGCTGAGGGCGCACTCAATCCCACTGTCCATATCACTGACAAAGATGTTGAACAAGACTGGTTCCAACATTGATCCCTGAGAGACACCACCCGTTACTGGTCTCCAGCTGGACATTTGAGCCATTGACCACAAAACGCTTTGCATGCAGTCATCCAGCCAGTTCTTTATCCACCGAGTGGTCCACCTGTCAAATTGATGTCTCTCCAATTTAGAGACAAGGATGTCGTGTGGGACAGTGTCAAACACTTTGCACAAGTCCAAGTAGATATGATACAGTGAAACAGTTGTTACCCCTCGAACAACAGAGTTGAAGTATAATGCATGTGTAGTGAGGAGGAAATTAGATTGCCAGGCAGGAGACCTGAGGTCAGGTCCTAGGTCTTTTTTGGTTTGGAAATCTAAGTTATGCCAGATCACAATGAAAGGCATTTGACTTTACTCAAGGCATTCAATTTAATGACATGGGGGGCATTCAATTTACTGACATGGGGGGCATTCATTTTAATGACATGGGGGGCATTCATTTTAATGACATGTGCAGCAATGAGTACTGTGTATTTCTTGTAAGGAATAGTTTAGTTGAAACATACCCAAGTTTAAACCCAAGGTATTTATGTAGACAGCATAAAATCATAATGGATACAGATATTGCTAAAAATGGAAACACGGTTAGACTTACCGGGTATCAATGTGGTTTTAAACCATGAGCATGCACAACTGTACATGTGTTTCAGTGGGAACTCTTACACTTTTTAACAGCTGGAAATCTCAGGTCACAGTTTTGTAGCAGACTGGTGTGCGTGCTCATGTGTCTGTGGATGTGTAGGGTGTACATCTCACATTTGACTCTTTCTTTTCCTATTTCAGATTGTAAAATGACCATGTAGAGACGGCTTATTTCAGTGTCAGGTATGTATGATTTTTAAAGCTAATTGGGAACTTGGTATCAGGAGTGTAAACTATTTTTATGAGGTATTTCTCACAAAGTGTTAACATTAATCATTCTTTTTATCTTCTAATCTTCAATATGCAAATAATCTTGTGAAAATAAATTATTTTGTCTTTTTACTTCATGAATAAACAAGAAATGAATTTGTATGCATAGTATTAACATGGCATTTCCAAATGAAGTAATTCTCATTCTGATGGAACGCATTCTTACATCTCGTTTTTGGGAACTTAAGCCACCCCAGCTAAGTTAGAAGACTCATACTCCAGCATGCCTGATAAGCAGTGGGAAGATAACAGCAATCTGCAGAATGTGGGACCTTCTCTAGAACTTTTCACTTGTGTCTGTGGTGCTTCTATATTAATATTTTAAGATTAGAAATACATTTTTAAAGTGAATCTTTCGGTCATTTTCATTTATTGTGCTGTCACAAAATGAATCACAGAGTGGTCTCACGGAGAATGTAATGGAGTCCTTTTACATGATGGAATGAAGCGAAAATGTGCACCTACACTAATGTTTCCTTTATCGAGTGCTGCATTTCCTGAGAATAATGTGGGAAAAGAAACATGGACTAGATAATGGGATCTATTTGCTAATGCACCCCTCATTTAGCAGACCTCCATAATACACGGTATTTGATGCAGAAGCCCAGAATTCTCGTTATTACCCACTAGATGTCACCATTGACACAAAAAATAAGTGAGAATGTGTTTTTCTGCCTCTCAAAAGCTAGGTTGGTGTGTCAGGCACAATAGATAATGGTCCGTGGTGAAACACCCAAAGACAGAAAAGTACTGTTTGTCCGCTTTGGCTCCTCCCTGGAGAGTCCTGCTTTGGCTGCTCCCCGAAAAGTCCAGCTTGGGTTCCTCCCCGGAAAGTTCCACTTTAGAACTCCTTGGAAAAGTCCCTACCCTTGGAGACCTTTCTAGATATTGCTGCCACTTTGACGTAGACTGGCCCCCTGCGTCAGAATGAGTGTGCATTTTTGTTAGTATAAAAGGCTGAGCCTCATGTGCTGGGGAGAGGCAGAACCTCATACCACCCAGGTCAACGTTGCCTCCACGGGGACGCCCGCTAAGGTTGAGCCTGCCACCTTGCACTGTGATGGTGGTTTCCTGATCATCATTATATGGTCCTTGGGGTTGGTAAGATAACCAAACATCAGAGATATCCTTTTCTGTATCTTTTGTTACCTCTATATTTTCCCCATATTAATAAACTAGGTATTATTCTTTATTGTGTTGCTTTTCTCTCAACCTAGAATCCTCGAACCCCAGAACAGTTGGTTGTTCTCACCACACCTTAATCAAAGTAGAACTCCAGTCCAAGAAATTTCAAGGAATTTATTATGTTCTCCTAAATGTGTGTGTCCTGTGACCTTGTTTGTTCACTGGAGAACACTGGAAATATTTTACAGGAAACCACACCTGGAATATTGTCAGGAGGCTTGGCCTCACATGGTTGTAGGATTCTCCATACTTTACCCTAATTTGCTTTCCTCTGCTTCTCTTACATCCAGAGCCACTTGACTTGCCTATTTAGTAAAATAAACTGATAAACTCTGTTAGGTACCTTGATGTTGTTAAATTGGAAATTTAAAATAGTCAGTATCCCATTTTCCTATTTTATTATTATAAGTATCACATCAGAGAAACCCATGACCACAACTTCCTCTGTCTTTATTATTAACACAGATTATGATTACGGATTAAAGTGAAGGGAAATTACAAAATATTCAGGCAGCTATATTTGCCCACGTTTAGCTGTTCTGTACTTCAGTTGTACCAGAAGTATTCTTTGTTATAATCATCATAATTTTTAGACCAATTTTCACTGATTTTAAGTTGCTGTTTCATGTATTAATACATGTTAAAGTCAGAAAAGATAAGACTTCTTGATAACCCTGGTAGCCCATGGGTGAGATTGTTTTATCAGTCTGCACTAACAACTGGAGCTGACTTATTTCCTCTGGGATCATCTAAATTACCATGCATTCTGGCTGGAATTGCTGTTGCTATCACAGTAGAAAAAAAAGATGGTAATGGCTGTGAATCTGAGCAATTGCTTGTGAAAGGCCATTGGATTAGAGCATATGTTTCAAAGGATGCTGCTTTGTAGTCCAAAAGAAGGGGTATTTTACTATTTGAGCAGATACAGCTTCTGCAGTAGCAAAGTTCTCTTAATTCTGGAATGAATTTTGCTGCCTCTATATTCTGTCTCTGTATTTTTACTCCTAGATTTGAGTTCCCTGATTGCAGTTTTTCCTGCATGGTACTTGAAACCAAAGTCAGCTAATCTCAGAACCTTGTATGATGCATTAAAAAGGACTGCAGTTTCTTCCTTCAACACGTTTCCAATTTATTGAAATGCAAATATATTAGGGCTCCATTTAACATTTAATACAGGTGTTCATTTTCAGAAAAAATTGACAGAGGATAATACTTTGCATTTGTTAGTATATTATATCCAAAATTTGTGAGAATGAAGATACTACATAGAACATCCCTTCAACCCACCCCACCAAAATCTTGACAGTACTCAGTTGAAGAAGTACCAGTTACATCAAGACTTTGTTGTTAAGCTAACTGAGCAATTTCAGAAGCAAAATAGTGTTCAAGAGGTGGTGAATTCATCAGCACAACAAAATGAGTCTGAGGACATTATTTCTACATTGAGTTCAGCTTTTCCAGATGAAACTGGTTTTACAGATGCTTGTTGTCCAAGTTGTGGACATGAGCAACATGACATAATGTCAAAGCCAGACCAGCTTTGAGCTGTGGGTTGTACTTAGACATCTTCCTGAGATCACTTCCAATGTAGAGTATTATATTTTTGTGAGTTTCTCCTGAAATGTTACAGCACTTATAGCGTGATTCATAGAATGCAATTAAATATAAAGGATAGAAAAGGTAAACACAGTTCATGTGTTTTATTTTCAGTTTTGCAAGCTTGAGTTGTTGCTCATGAGTTTGCCTCATTATAATAAGAGTTTGCCTACTACAAGATAAAGGTATATGGATTAGTAGTGCCACTGCACACTTAGGTTAATTGCCAGCTTGTAGGAAGAAGAAAATACATGTTGTCTACAATCAACCATATTCTGAGTCTAACAGCAGCATACCCTTCCTGAATAAGCAGTGAGACTGGGTTGAGTCAGAAAGTCTTAGCACAATTTCTAGGACATAAAACCCAGTTCGTTTTTGTTTCAGTGAAGTTAACATGTACAGGTCTAAATGAACCAAGCACAATATCAGAGGTGCAGTAGGTTACAGGATGACTTGACATTTCAAAAAAGTTTATGATTTGATCGAAGCTATAAATAAATAGGGTAGATTTTTTTAAACAGCTGAAGCTTCTTGCTTTGACTATGTAAAGTACTTCTACATGCAGATTTCACTTCACAAGCAATGTTCCCATGTTTAATTAAGTTTAGAGAAAAGATATTTGGTCAATTGCAGAAACATTCTCTCTTCTTTTGCTGTAGCTGAATAATTTATAGTCACTGAAGAGCTCTATTTGTATCTTGTTTTTGTTCTACATGACGAAAGAGGTAATATCAAATTGTAAGCAGTGTATCAGTTCTGAGATTGCCCCTGAGTTTTTCATATTCCAGATGTGAATTAGTTCCTCTTCAAGTGTGTAAAGCTGTTAAACTCACGCTTCCCACTTTTACTAATGCTTGTTTATCAATTAGAGTTTTCCAAAGTAGTGTACCTTCTCATTGTGTTTGTCTTTGAAACTGAAACATTTTGGTTGATTGAAATCTTGAGCTGCTCTTAAGCTGAAAAAAATTAGTCCAATATCAGTGAATGTGAAAGATCTTTTTGAATGTCTTCTTGAAATTCTGGTTACAAAGAGGATACAAGAATGGATTCAAGGTGGAGTTCACATAGCCAAGCCATATAGTGAACATGTGTAACTGTGAAAATCTTTCATGCCCATGGAAAGCTATTACCATAAACAATACAAAATAGGGAATCCAGCACAGCATAAAGGCTGCCATTATGACCCCTAACTGCTTAGCTGCTTTCCTCTCCCTGTTCACATGCAGTCCTTGAGTGTGTGTTTTGGAATGGGCATGCAGACTTTGCCAGGTTTTCCTCAGGTAAGACAGTCCTTTGAAATCGCTGTTCTCAGTCTTTTCCTGACGACTGCCAGCTTTTTCAGGGTTAGGATTGGAGCGCTCTCCGTTAGGCAGCTCGTCACTGAAAGTCTGGCTGTCTGATGCGTCACTTAAGTCACTGTCTTGTGAGCAAGGCTCCTCTTCAGTTTCGTTCTCTTCTGTTACACACACGTGCTTCTTTCCTGCTTTATCCTGGCCTGGCTCAGACTGGGCAGTGTTGAGAGGGAAACAGCCCCATTTAAGGACTTTCCTATTACTCTTGCCTACAAGTGCCTTTGAAGACTTGTCAGGATTACTGAACTGAAGCTCTGCCTCC
Organism: Psittacus erithacus; assembly: GCA_009867235.2. NCBI lineage: Eukaryota > Metazoa > Chordata > Aves > Psittaciformes > Psittacidae > Psittacus > Psittacus erithacus. The sequence goes on along the minus strand of WYDI02013204.1, from coordinate 5,308 downwards.
ATATTTTCAGGCTGAGGGGAGCTTTGTTTGTGCTTGGGAGGGCTGTTCTCATCTAAGATTTGATTTTGGATGCAAATGTTTTGCTTATCCTTCATCTTACGATGATGTTTGGAGTTTTTTTCTGAGACAGACCGATGTGATCCATTGATGAGCTCTCGTTGTTGACAGTGTTTTCTAACAGCTCTGAATATTTTATAGTAGAACCACAACATCATGATAGAGGGTATGTAGAAGTTCACAATGGCTGTCAACACTTTAAACCACGTGACTTCAGAGAATTCAGTTTCACACTTGGTTTCGGTTACTTTCCTTTTCCCATTATTAGCAAAAACATGCCATCCTAGGATTGGAATGACCCACATGAAAGAGAGCAACCAAACCCCCAAAATCATTACCGAGGCTCTCCTTTTTGTTCTATACTTGAGATATTTCAGTGGTTGCTGAACTGAACGATAACGATCAATGCACAATATGAAGAGATTGAAAATGGATGCAGTACTGGCCACGTAATCCATTGACAGCCAGAACAAACAGGCTGGTAAGCCTAGAATCCACTGAGAATTGAGGAGATAAACAATGTTCAGGGGCATAACAGCTGAACCAACAATCAGATCTGCAATAGAGAGGCTGACAATGTATAAATTGCCCACAGTTTGCAGCTTCTTTTCAGTTTTCACAGCACATAGTACTAATATATTCATAACAATAGTGATGAGTGAAATGCTTCCCAGGAACACACCTAGAACAGCTGGTTGACTGATAGTTGAGTTGTCTGTAGTGTTTTTTGACATCTTTTGCTCAGGAACACAGAATGAAAATCAGAGATGTCCAGGCCTTGGAAATTCAGTCTTGGTTTACTCTCCTGGATGAAAATAAGTGCTGGATTGCTTTGTGATTTTTATTTCCACAGCTGTAAAAAAGAAAAGAAATGTGCTCAGTACTAAAATAAAATAATAAAACTAATCTGTGCTTATGCTCAGCACTGTCCCTTTTAGGGCTCTCCCAGATAACATGGTTTTACAACATTTTGTGTTCTATGAAAAGCACTGGAGCAAGCTCCATTAACCAATCCACAATGGTTTGCAGAGGTGTTTCATGGGGCTTCATATAATTCTGACCACAGAATCTGGAGAAGGAATTTCTGTTCTTGCTGTTTTGTTTTATTATATCTCATTAAAGTGGTAATGGCTTTAACCTACCAGAGGGGAGATTGAGATGAGCTCTTAGGCAGAAGTTCTTCCCGGTGACGGTGCTGAGGCGCTGGCACAGGGTGCCAAGAGAAGCTGTGGCTGCCCCATCCCTGGCAGTGTTCAAGGCTGGGTTGAACAGGGCTTGGAGCAAGCTACTGTAGTGGAAGGTGCGCCTGCCCATGGCCGGGGGTTGGAGCTGGATAAGCTTTAAGGTCCCTCCAAACCTGTCTGTGATTCAGTGATCAAATGGCTGTCATGAACCATAACATAAAGTACATATTGGCAAACCAATTTAAAATGTGTTGATATAAAGCAAATTAACATGTTTTGTACTAAATGGTTTTAAACAAACCAGTGATTATTTACAGATTGCATCTAACAGGTTGAGAATAGAGAAGTTGGGTTTAATTATCCACCCATGATAGGGTACCATATCATAGGAACATGGAATGGTTTGGGTTGAAAGGGATTTCAAAGATCATATGATGTCAAGTGACAATGCTTTCCAAGCAATAAAGACTCCAGCCAGTACACACCTTTAGCTGATATCTCAAACAATTCCTAAGGTCACAGCCAGTGCCTGTGTTTTCACTGGTAGGCAGTTATTCAAATTACATATAATGAGTGATCTCTTCCTACCCACAGATTTCAAACATTTAAAGATGGCAGCCCTATTTTATTTCAAATACAAACTAATAAAAGTTCAGGGAAAACAACAGTCTCTTCAGGATTAATATGCATCTTGCAGCCTCTCAAGTGTATATAAATATAGGGTCTTTTAGGCTGAAGTTTGCTAGTTGTTCAGCTGCCCAAGAAATATATGCAAGATGTGTCCTCCCATAGGTTTGAGGGGCTGTGTCACTCCAACACGCCTGCTGTTGCTGTTTGCTGTATTAAAGTGGAAAGTAAACTGGAAATAAGAGGAGTTGGGACTAAACACATAGCAAACCCTTCCTTTATGCCTAAGAAATTATTTTAATAATTAATCCTTAATAGATGAGCTATCTGTATTTGCTTAGAACTTTCGCATGAGCCATGTATACAGCCTTCAGAATGGAAATTCTTTAAAATCTTCTGTATTCCCATGATTAGAGTGCCCAAATTCCAGTACATGCACTGCAGCTAAAAAAGCAAAAGGATAACCTACTAAATACCCACCAGGGCATGTACAAAATCTATTTTTACAGTGTTTTCTAGTCACATTCATCTCTGTATCCTGTTTTGCAGGCATTGTCAAGGAGTGGGAGATGTCATTTGTACAGACACAGTGGTGTGTAGCTTTATGGTGACTTGATCTGTATCGAGATAAAACTGCAGGTGCATACTTCACTTGTGAATGAAGGTTATGTATCAAGATCATAGGCCCTAATAGTAAACATGTTATGTTTTCTATTTTCTAACACAAGCATAGCAACTCAAGTATTTGCAATAAAAGGGAAAGGGAGAGAATGTAGAGGTAAGAAGTAAGAGTGGCAGCACACAAAAGAGCATGCAGAAAAGTTTGATTTAATTGCAGAAATGTTACATTATTGGTCAATGCTCTCTAATACTGCTCTGTATTTGGAGCTTTGGCCCTTCTGTCGCAGTCTTGTCCACTAAACTTACGTTGAATGTTACACCACTGCCACTTTTTGGTAGAATTAGCACATTTTGCCACAACTTTGTCCACAGGAAGATAACTAGAAAATAATAAGCCTTGCTCCATATTATGAAATTCACTGGTCACATCTTCTGTGCTATAAGAAAGATTATAAAGGGTTTTTTTCTTAAACTTCCTACTATCATCGTTAGTAGTTGATGGTACAAAGTATCAGCAGCATTTAGCCATCCTGAGAGCACTGTCATTTGCAACAGCAGCTTCTTGTTCTTCCTTGAGGCACACACCATTTTGTAGTGGCTGTAGACTGTGGTATATGCACCCCAGTTCAGGAGCTACTGGTTTAACTCCTTATCTGTAACTCAGTTCCCAGCAGAGGAACTGCAGTAATACTGAATAAATGTGTTGTAACATGTGAACGGTTTCACTCTCATTTCATTGAACCAAAGCTCAATACAGAGCAGATTTTAAAGATAACAGTGTAAGAACTTGGGTAGCTCTTTGGAATTTCTAAAACCTGAGCTCACCAGGAAATGTTTTCTTTAATTTTTACTGTCTGTAAAGAGCTTTTTCTACAAGGAAAATCAGCAATCAAGACTTGTTTGTTATTGTATCACAGCGAGAATTCTTCCCAGGAACAAGAATCTCCTGAGAGATGCCAAGCGGATGCCTTCCTGACTCATTAGTGCAGGTGCAACCTATTAAGCCCTGACTAAGTGGGAGTTAAGTCTCTAGAAACAGATGCTGGTATATCTGTCATGGATAGGTTTTAAAGAAACCACAGCTACAGGAGGCAAAGGCTAAGCTAGAACAGGCTTATTCATCAGACCAGGTTCAAGGCAGAAGGTAGGATTTGACTTCAGATGACCTCTGTTGACTGTGTTGCACTTAAGAAACCTATTAAACTACATAATTTGAAGCTTTAGTGTCTGGCCTGTCAAAGTTTGGCAATCTACCGAATTGTCCTTTTCCACTCACATACCTATTTTAAGGGCAGTGAGAGTTATAAATGAATCTTTTACTATGTGAACATAGTGAACATCCTGACTTACAAATACTTTTGTTCCTTGTTTCTATTATGATTCTTCCTTTGTGAGAAGAAACTCTTAACCAGCAGATTTGGACATCTGGCTGTCTAGTTTCGCGTGAACTTGTATTGCATGCATTTGGTGTTAGAGAATTTTCAGTGGTTCTTGATGTAAACACTGTCTTGGGGAAAAATGAGGTCAGAACTAATGTAGCAGAGAGACGCTACTGCAGATGTGCTGAAATCTACTTCACAGACTAGTCTGCAGAGAGAAAATTGCTGTCTGAGTTGTTGGAGTTGTGATCTGCGTACTGATTTCAGGAGCTGGGTGCCCTGGGAAACAGTTCCAGTCTCCAGTGTGCCAGTAGTGATTGACGAAGGTACTGTTCTGGGGAGAGTGAAAGCAGGCAGCCTGTTTCTGAAGCCTTCTCCAGACCTTCACTTCCAAAGAGAGTGTGTGGTCCAATCCTACAATTATTGCAGTTCTTTTTCTCCTCCTGTTCAGTCACTTGTCCTAACAGTATGGTGAACAGGCTGTATAGTTTCAGAGCAAGAACAAAGCAGAATGGAAGGAGTAAAGTGGTTACATCCTCATTCCTAAGACACATTTATTCAATTATCTCTGGGAATTCAAATGGTGACTAATTTTAAAGTAATTTAACTGAAGGCCCCTTGAAATCCTTGTTCTGAGTGGGCAGGACACTGTGAATGGTCTTCTAATGCTTAGGGCAGCAAGTGTGGACCACTGAATGCACCATTGTAAATGGGCTACAGCAAGGTCATCACTTCTGCCATTTTATAAAGGAGCTGTATTGCTTGGCTGTGGTCTGGTCTGTGCCAGCAAATTTATCTTTATTCCTCCAACTTGGATGGTGTGTTCTAAGGAGCAAGCAGACCTTATGAACAACAAGAAGCGCTCCATGTTTTTTTTAGAAAGCAGACTTTGGCCTCTTCAGGAATCTGCTTAGTAAGGTTCCATGGGATATAGCCCTAGAGGGCATGGGGGCCCAAGAATGTTGGTTGATATTCAAGGATCACCTGCTACAAGCTCAGGAGTGTTGCATCCGACTAGAAGGAAGTGCAGCAGCGGGGCCAGGAGACCCCCTTGGATGGATAAGGAGCTGCTGAGGAAACTTCGAGGGGAAAAAAGAGGCTTACAAAGAGGCTTATAAAAGGTGCAAACAAGGACAGGTGGCCTGGGAAGAATACAGGGATGTTAGGGAAGCTAGGGACCAGGTTAGGAAGCTAAGGCCCAGTTAGAATTAAACTTGGCTTGGGATGTGAAAGATAGCAGGAAAGGATTCTATAGGTACATTGCAAATAAAAGACAGACTAGGGACAACGTGGGCCCTCTCCAGAGGCTATCAGGAGAACTAGCTACCCTGGATTTGGAGAAGGCTGAGGTTCTCAATGACTACTTTGCCTCAGTCTTCACTGGCAAATGCTCTGACCACACCACCCAAGTCTTGGAAGGCAGATGCAGGGACTGTGAGA
>WYDI02013203.1:0-32446 GCA_009867235.2 Psittacus erithacus | reverse complement strand
CCCTGCCCATGGCAGGGGGGTTGGAACTTGATGATCTTAAGATCCTTTCCAACCCTGACTATTCTATGATTCTATGAAATCCTGGATAGCCTCATTGCAACATTCAAGTACCAGGAAAATCCATAGGAACATGGACTCACACCTAATCTTTTCACTTTATCCTTTTATCTCTTCACCTCACTTTTTGCTTTTCCCTTTTTGTCTTTTTCCTAACATGTTCTCTCCCTTCATCTACTAATTGCAGAAAGAATCCAAAAGTTGCTAGCTAATATAAAGTTTCAGTACACCACCACCTTCATTTTCTATTAAAAACACTGCAATTTCAGAGAAATGGAAAAGGATGGAAGCTAATGGAATTTTTTATAAAATAAATATTTATTCCTAGCTCTCACTTAATAACAAAGGTCTGTAACTAAAGAGTGTGCTAAATGGTTATGCTAATTTCCCATTGAAAAAGGGAAAGAGGTTAACACAAATGTTATGAAAGAATCTGAACTCAACTCAGAAAAATTTTTTATTTTGTTTCCATTTATGTGGATGTTGGCAGTGTCTGACTCTTTGTCAGAGGCCCTACACAGTGAAGCAGCCTGAATACGATGGATTTTCTTACTGATTTTGTACCACATCTTTGACAACAAGCCAAAAAGTGACCTGATGTCTAATGCAATGACAAGACCCAAAAGTGGTTTTGGCAGCGTGAAGTTTAAAACTGCAGCATGTCATTCATCGGGAAACATGAAATATTTTTTTATTGTGTAAGTATTAATATCAATAACATTGGTAAATATGTCATCAGCAGTTAGCAATGTATGTATTAGTGATGTACAAGACTACGTAGATCCTCTTCAACTTTTATGCCTTAGATTTACAAAGTCAAATCAAAACAAATTGACAAGCAGTTATTTGGCAACTGTATAGTGAAACATACTCTTCTCACTACAGATTATATATGTTCACACATATATATAAAGAGAGAGATCTAAGAATACTGTCTAACAACCTCGGTCAGGATGTCAGGTTCCTATAAACATAAGATCTTAATTTTCCAAAACAGATTATCCACGAAAATATCAGTTTCTCATTGACCACTTGTGCTATCTCACTCATTGTTGTATGGTCTTTTAAAGGTGAGTGGCCTGTCTGCTCCTAACCCATGGAGAGGAGAATAGAGACACAGGGGACAATTCAGGGCACCCAAGTCAGATTGCTGAATTACACCCTCGGGAAGGCGCATGACTACAAAAGGAGGCTGCTTATTGACTGAATCACCTAAGTCAAATCCCCATAACCTGGAGTTGTGATACTTCTTAGCTGTCCCAGTCACAAACCCATGGTGTAGCTGGATGCGGGGAAGCCACAGGATGGCCACACCAACAGTGAACACAGAAATGCATGTCAACTAGAAAAGACCTGTGAGAAACAAAAAACTCGTCTAGTTTGACATAACATTGAAATAACATGAGTACAAAGACCTAGAAGAGGAGGGTTAATGTGGAAGTTGAAATTGAATACATGGAATTAAGACATGAAATTTACAAGTTCATATTATTAATCAGCATAACAAAAGATCAACAAGGAACAAATGTAAGCTACCAAAAGAAAACTGACACTTTTTTCCTAAGAATTCAAAAGCTAATTGTTGATCTTAATTCAAAATTAGTATTATTTCTGTTGACGGAATATTGAACCTTATCCCTTTGATCTCTGTAATCCTAGACAGAGTGCTGGGACTCGTAAGGTAACAGACATAAAGCTGAAAGGTAACATATAGGTGGACAAATAGCATTAGCAAGAAGGCTGACCATTTAAAGCACTACTTACATTCTGTCTAAAAAGGTGTTGACATCTTCATCCTTTTCATAGTCCTTGCACAGTTGAGCTACCAAAGCCCCATACGTGAGTACAAAAAGTTCTCTGCTCTGCCAGAAAGGATGGAAATCAAAAAGGAAGAAAACTAGAATCAAACTTTTCCACACTTGTGAGCTGCTACTGTATTAAAAGCAAGCAAAAATAATATTTACAGTAAGAAAGAAACTTTTGTCCATGGATGTATAATCACTGAAATCCACAATCCATGTGTGACAAAACCTGAACTGATCATCACTTGAGTATCTGTACAGGGATTTTGATTGTCAGAAATATCATTTCTTGGGATACTTTCATCAGGGGCATTCTTGCATCCTATAGCCACACATACGTATGCTGGCTTGATAAGTGCTGTCAAATGCCATCCAAGATTAATGACAACCATTTAGTTGCAGGAAAGATAATAGAGGCAATGAGCTATTAGTTTTTCTACAATAGGAACAACACTATATACACTGAAATTCCAGTTCCTTCACAAAGGTACGGTTGACCTGATTCAAATTAACAGCTGCTTTCCCCAGTGAATAAAAAGATTTAAAAAAATGGCTCAGAATAATGACAAAGTAGTATAATTCAGCACAAGTGTAAAGAATAATGACAACCAGAGTAGAAAAGAATCAGTCCCATTGACATTTCCCTTTCTTTATCAGTCTTTACATGCAAGTTGGATTGCTGTCAATACTAGCTCTCCAAATGCCTGGACAATCTGACTGTGACATTACTTCTGTATCTTAGTACAGATGTGGTTTGTATGGCTCTCCAGCATGAGCAGGATGAAAGGGATGGGTGAGGATTACAGCCACCTGCCCAAGAAGTCTGGAATGCAACCAAAGAGGTCAAAGTCATATCTCTGCACAGATGCTGTCACAAGCACTATCTGGATTCTTTAGCTGTGCTCCAATCTGGAGGAAAGTTTTCTTCTCTCCCTGCCCCACCAGATCACCTCCATGGCACTGCAGAATTGACTGTATCGAGCAGGAGTACATGCTGGCCCTTAGGTGACAGACTAGGTTGACTCTCACTAAACATCTCAGGCAGGCATTAATCAAATGAAGTACTACAGGTGTGAGGCATGTGGGCACACTATAGGTACTTTTTATAGCCTGTGGAAAAAATAATAGTGAATACCAATAAAACATTAGAACGAATCACAGAAGGAAAGGAAGAACAGCTTGTTCAAAAGATGTCTTCCTGCTCCTTTTACATCAAAAGCTTGGAGTTTAATCAATGCTCCCACTTAAAGAAGTCACTGTTTAAAATCTTAAGTAGTATGGAACCATTTCTTAAACTCACCTTGGTGCTAACTCCTGTTTACATTAATATTGCAAACTTCGCCAAATTCTCATTAACAAGTTTTTAATGCAGTAAGTGGATGTTGTACAGGTTCTGCATTGCTGTAATCTCAGCAAAAAGTCTATGTTGCAATAAGACAACAATCTGAGAGAAACTTGAGCATACTTCATCAACATAATTGTATTTATCAGCCACTCTTGCAATCTATTGGAGTATTTTTTATGCCAAAACCTTACATATTTCAACTTTAATTATATTATATTCTTCTATTTCATTTTTCAGTGGGGACCTCTGTCCCCTTTTCAGAAATTGACACAACATTGTCTTAAAGGCCCCTGGAATTTTTCCACTTCCCCAGCTCCCATCAAAAATTCATCATTCACCATACAAAGACTCCTATAAGGCTCTAGGTTCCTGAAGAAAGATCTGTGTGGAACTGAGCAATCCAAACACAGAAGAGAGGTATCTTTCTCTTTACGTTTCATTTACTGACTATCTAAACACAGAGGCACATAAGCTTACCTGGCGTTTCTATCTTTGACTGTAAATCTCTCTATGCACTTACACTTCAGCTCCTGAACAGTTTCCAATCTCAGAAACTTTGTGCCCAGCTTTCCTAAGCCTGCTCAGAATCTCAGCACTAGGCATAAAGTAAAACATCAGTTTATTATCAGTTTTCTAGAATTGCCTATGTTCCCACTTCTTTACTAGCAACTTCCCCTATCTCCTGTTTATTATACATATGTATACACAGATATGGGTGTCACACCTATGCCTGTGGGCAGGCTTTTTTTATGTCACTGCTTAAAAGCTGTCAGCTTGTTGGCAGCTTACAGGGGGTCACACTGTAGCCATAAATGCCGCCAGTACCTCTGCTCGCATACTGGCAGGCTCATCCCCATTCTTTCAGTACTTTCAGGCTAATCAGAAATAAAAATGCATAAAATGCATCAATACAATAATAGCTTGTTCTTAGTCCATGCACAATTTTAATCACACATTACACAAATGTCTTACAATTTTGTGGTTCTCCTGCTTTCTTCCTGGTGGACGAGACATGTTGCTGGCGTAACGCCTGATGTATTTGATTGTCAGTTTATGTCTTTTCTTCCTCAAGCAGCATAGTTTTCTCACGATCACTGTATTTCCCCTTTTTCTTCTCTAAATTTTTCTCCTTTCTGCTCTTCTGCCTTTTGCACAAAATGTGTTTGCTGCAATCTGTAATGCTGCTGATGCTCCTCCTATTCTCGGCGTGTACTGAGCCCTTTGGGAGGAATTTGACCAGCAACAGATCTGCCCCTGTATACAACATAAACAACCACTACATCCATAAGAATGATCTGCAACCAAATACACAGCAAAGAGCCTTGGTAAACTGGGCAGCCACAAGAGATTAACAGGTCTTAACATTTTTAGGGACAGCAAATTCAGTCTGCTGTTTGTGTCAGGATTTGGTGTTTGGAGAGTTAACAAAAGCTCCACAGTGTGGGTTACAGGGCATTATTACCACCATGTGCCTGCAAAGCTGGCAGAACAGATCTAGAGCACCCAGACCCCCAAAGGAATAACTGTACCTGCTACAGCTGCCAGCTTGTGCAAGTGGCACATTCATCAATGATGTTTCTAGGAGATTTTATATCATTCTTAACTTATTATAACCCCTATTTGAAAACATCCCTGCTATAAATATCTGGGAAGGTTCGATTTACTTTCTCTGCTTTCCCCTAAGGTAAATTTGGTCTATTCTCTTAGCTTAGATATGCAATACATTTAGGCTATGGTCATTAGTCATTAGTGAATTAAGAAATTAATCAGGTAGCTGTTTTTCCTTGCAAGGTTTATCTCCACATACATTGCTTCTGAGTCCTCTCAGGAAAGGCAGTTAAAAATACATGGCCTCATCTGAATGCGATGCTGTTACTAAATTTCAATTAATAGATTTGGTGCTGAGTGAAATTACAGGTATTTACTACTCCAGATACATAAAAAGCAGCAGATGTGATTCATTTGGGATAAGAAGGATTAATTTACTTAAAAAACAGGTAGTCTAAGTTATGCTAGAATTCAACAACAAAAAAAAGGACAGATAAAAGGATTTTTAGCTTTTTCTGTGGAAAACATAGTCATCCTAAAAGCTTTCATTTTACACAGAACAAGCTGGTGGTGACAACTTTACAATCAGTAAGCCACTTCAATTTTCTTTTAGGTGCTCTTTTGGCCCTGTAATATCCAACTCAATTTTATAAGCAAAAGTATTGTACTTACTTCCCATATCTAAATTTAAATAAATTATAAAAGCCAGGCATTACAATTCTCTAGATAGCTACTTGCATTTCTGAATTGAGTCTGAGATGGGTTTGTTTCTCAGATTGTCTCCAACTGGCAACAAGCACCAAAGATGTATCTCTTTGTAAGAGACATCCCATATTTCATAAGAAAGTGTACAGCTCTAAAAGATCATTATTAGCATAATTTAACTGCAACAAAACCATCACAAAGCACTTAAGGCTACCCGTAAATGAGCACCATTTTATTTATCCCATTTTGAATATAAGGATGAATTACTTCAGCCTGGATTATTAATATTACAATCATGAAGGAATGCTGTGGACCACGCAGTGTAATGCACGGTAAAAACACATCAGCACTGTTTGGAAAATACGTATGTGCACACGTGTGTATACATGAATTCACACATACAATATGATGCATTAGGTAGAATGTATTACATTTTGAAAGGTTTGCATGCGATTGAGAAAACGAAGCTGAAACAGTGGGTCCAAATAAATTGGAGATTCAGGGGCTCCAGTGAAGGAAACAAGTCAACAGTGGACTGCATCCACATATCCAGGCACAGAACAAATCCACCTTCTTAATTTTAACTGTCATCTCACCCACAGCCCTGTGAAAAGAGTAAGAGGTAGGCACATACCTGGCATCTGTTTTAAACCTTGACAAAGACATCTCAGAAATAACCCAAGGCAATTTGAATAGTGAGGAAGTTAGCATCCCCTTGAAAGTCCCTTTTTGTCATGTTTATCAGGAGAGGATTTTAACCTTCAGCTCCAGGAAGGTAGCCTGGCACACTGCTTTGAGCATTAGACTACAACAGTTGTCTTCATTCCTGTTAAAACTGAAAAAAAGACCTACAGCAAAACAACCAAACCCCAAGCTTCAACGTTTCTCCTGGAGTTCAAAAGCATGAAAAAGTGTTCAGCATCACTTTATCTCTTATAGTGGACTAGTTATTATGGGAGAGCTGAAACCTGTAGAGCTAAGCACATGGTACCCTTAGTAGCCCAGAATCTAAAGATTCTTCCAAACATTAATATCTCAGAGTGTAATAAAAAGGTCAATAATGGATCAGGTGGCAAATGCCTAAAAAAATGCCTTGAGCCAAAACAAGAATACACTTGCCAAAAAACATGGTCATCCAAATTAGCACAATACAGGATCAGGCTTTTGTTTGCCCCCATCTACAGCTCAATAGATCTTGTGTTAAATATTTCACTCACAGAATATTAAATTTTTTCAAATTGCATGAAGGTAGGTGATGGGGATTTGAATCTACATGAAAAAACAGTAATTGAACACAGGTTTCTCACATCACAAATGACTGCTTTTATTCAAACCCCTGTAAGGCTGCTGCTTTAGCCATTTCAGAATAAACCACTGCTGTTGCTGCCGCCTTCACTTTAGTGCCCTGCCTGGGAAGCATTTCAGCTTGACCTGCTGAAACTTCCTCAGTTAGGTTAAGCATCTCAGGAACTCTTTACAAGAGAGTGGTTTTGGATTTGGGTATCTACTCTCTGGTGAAATCCACTACAGGCACTTCAAATCTCATAGAAATCTGCCTATAAAGCACAGCTGAATTCTGAAGCAAAGATGTAAGTTTAAAAAAAAATAAAAGTAAAAATCAGTAACAGGTTTTCATGCTTCCCTTATCATGAAGCTTATTGATTATTTTCTCATCAGTGCTTGTCTTGCTTAAGGAGACACGAACTTCTCCCTTAACCAGGCCAAACAGACTATGAAAATGACTTGGAACGCTGAAGCTAATCTGTGACCAGGCAGAATGCAGGACATGAGCAGGGCTCTTCTATGCTCCCAAAGGAAATCTGTAGCATGCTTTCTAACACGCACAGGCAAGCTTGACTTCCATGCAAAATATAACTTAAAATGCAGCTAGAGGAGGTATACAATGTCAGCCTTCTGAGCGCTAACTCCATGATGAAAAGACTTGTGCAGGACCAGAGAGACCAGAGTTCAGTGTCCTCCTCCAAACTTTATGGGAAGCAGCCTTCAGATGGAAAATAGAACACTTCCCTGTTTCTCTATAACTTCTCCTGGTTGTTGGATAACAATATCCTTACTTTCTTCTGATCCAGTAAATATCAAAATAAAAAAAAAATTAAAAAAAAAAAAAAGGGGGTCACTACATGCAACTGGTAGAACTATGGCAGGAAGGCTGGAGAATACAGAGCTTCATGACTCCACATTACTAATAACAACTGAGCTCCTGGAAGAAAGAGATGAGCGAACATGTTTTGACTAGATCACGTGCAGAAGGGAACTGAAACCAATCTCTCCTTTCTGCCATGGCTGCTTTATTTCAAGAAAAAGCAGGTAAGAGATTAAAACCTGTTTGCCTGTGCATGGGAGTGTATAGGCAAGTATAATATGCCTTCCAATAACCCTGTTTAAAAAGAAAATGAGAAGCCATTCTCAGTTCTTCCGAAAAAATATCACTTATTCTCATAAGTAAGGTTCATTGAAGGGAGTTCAAGCTGACACTGTCCTGCAAAATGACAAGCAAAACTATAGCTAAGGTTTGCCCATGTGTCTTATCTGCCTCAGACAACAGGCATAAGCATTTCTTTGCCTCAGCAATGTCACCTCAGGTAGAGGCATATTGGATTGCATTCACTTCTAAGTCTCCCTGGGCAATGGATAAAGGGCTCTTAGGTAGATAGTCTTCCTCAGGACTTTGGGTTCCTCTGCAAAGACGAGTACTTCAAGGTTTGATGTACTGCCCAAGCTCTTAATTGGATCCAACCCTGTAATTTCTTCCATAATAGGATGACCCAGCAGGATTATTTACAGCACAGCATGAAAGCAAATGCCAAAGTAGTGAAAATGCAGCAATACAAAGTTGCAGTATTGATTGTATAAATTGCCTCATTCAACAGCCTCAGGCTGATTATGAATATTTCAGTGTTGTACATCTCTTCAGTTTCACATCTAATGTGTTTCTTGAGTAAACAAGTGATGCCTGGAAGAGCCTTCCTCCCTTAATAAACCAAATAAGACACGGGTTCCCAAAGAAGCTCAGCAGCAATCAGAGATTTTAAAATGAACTGAGGCATAATGGAAGACTCTTACAAAACATCTTCAAAATAATTCTGTAATGGGTTTATTACACTGAATTTAAAGGAGGTGGCTTTTTTTTAATATAATGCCACCAGTAAAGGGAAAAAAAAAAAAAAGTTACTGAAAATCCTGTGAAACTGAAAAAAAATGAAGCTTCCAAATGGCAGTGTTCAGACAGCACCAGGATTTTGTTGTTTTACTGCTCTGCCCAAACAATCAACAACAGGTTCCAGAAAAGCTGTGGCAAAGTGCTGCTGGATGTTTCAGCGTCTTTCTCTATCACTTTTAATGCTGTGCAATGGTATCACATCATTTTGAAAGCTAATTACTAGCAAGGACCTCTTTCACAGACTGTGACTGGGGGGACAAGCAGGTGCCCACCCTAACAGCTCACTGGAGAACAGTCTTGCCTAGTGTACAGGCAAGACATGTATAACATGCTACCCATGTGTGTATCAGCTGTGAGAGTATCTCTGCCATAAAAGCAGACTTCTCAGAACTTCAACACAACTTTTTGCATATTCGTATCAGCCTAGGATTTGGAATGGGCAGAACTACTGGATAGTGTGACCATAAGAAAAAGTGCGACCTGGCGAAACTTATCAGGAAGGAAACGTTTTTTATGAACCTCTGTTTAAGGCTTGATTTGTGAGAGATGATGAGGGCACAGATTATACATCCCAATATTCTGAAACCATTTCTGGAAATGTTTAACTGAAAAATTTCTATCTACCTCTGTCCACAGAATGGGTCTGACAATGCTTACAGAAAACCTTAAGCCTTGTAGTCAAAAGCATACTATATAAACATCAGCTATTATCATGAGCACGCCTGAAGGTGGTTTTACACTGCGTGAAGTGAACAGCAGATTACACATTGTGAAGAAAAAAAAAAAAGCCCTTCCCAAAGGAAACATTCAACCCTGTCAGGAAAAGAGACATGCTAGCTTCTTGCCACCTACAGGTGCAACACTAATCCTCATGGTCCACCAGCTAAATACAGCTCAGACTCCAAGGTTTGGAAAGCAAATTGCCCCAGCATTGACATAAACCAGCACTGGGATTCCAAACTTTGTGAAACTCATGGGATCTTTTCTGGTTTTATTTTAAATGCTTTGGATTTTATAATCAGTCCACTTAACAAGGCTTTGGTTGGTTGGTTTTTTATGAAGAATACCTGAAAGATCTCTTTGGTTTTTTCCCCCTAGTCCCATGCCATGCTTCTGTTAATAACGACTGATTAGCAAACAACTTACCAATTAATCCTGAAAAGTTTGGTAGCACTGCATGTCATCCAAAAAGTAAGGAGAATTTATTTAGGTTCAGACAATTAGCAAGGGGCTGGCCGTGCTCACAATTGCCTAAAAGCTGCGTTCCACAAAGGCTGAGATAAATTATTTAATTAATTAAAACACTTGATTTGATATCTGTAAGTATATTTAAAGCCAGCAAACAAGCTTCAGTTGTTGGAGGGAAACTAGGAAAAGAAAACTAGTGGGAGGAGAGGGAGTTGTGGGGGTTTTTCTGGGAGGTTTTTTTTTTTAATTGTGTGTTTGGGAGTTTTTTAAGCTGCTGGAGTTTGTTCAGTTCTATTCTGCCATTAACTAAGCATAAAAATTTAGACTTGACTTAGAGTAAGATCTAAAATGACTTTCCTTCCAAAGTGGCTAACTTTTCTAAAAGGCAAAGAGGTTGTTATTGCTAATGCTATAATTGCAATAGCAACAATTGGTGGGCAGCAGCTTTTCTCTTTTTTTACATTCAGCTGTCCTTGTCACGTTGGGCAGAACCTTATCTATGGGCTGGCTTTCTTTGGAGTTCCTGCACTTATCCTTCTAATTGTTGGCTATGCGCTGAATAACCAGACTTGGAGGCTGGTTACAGGAAAAAGGTCTTTTGAGGGACAGACTACACCAAACCAATTACTGCAATGCAAACTGGTCTGCTTTGTCTTATGCAGCATCACTGGGAGAGCACTGGTTGCTCCAGTAACCTGGCTGGCAGTCACCCTGATAAATGGTTCATATTATGTGTGTGCTGTGAGTGAGTATGTCCCTGGGCATTATTATGAAGCTAATCCTAATATTACTGCTAGTGAACGTAGAAGGATACTGGCTGCAATTCCATGCAGTCAGTTAGTTCCTCCAGAGCTGACCCAGGCAAGAGATGAAGTTATTCTTCTACTCCGATACCAATCACAGGTGAGTAACTCATATTGCTTCTGTTTGCGTCTCTCATGATGAGAACTAGAGTTAATCCAGCAGGCAAAGTGTTAGAATAAAACAGGATCAGTATTCTCTGGAGTGCCAAATCTCTGTGTGTTTTGAAGCCTGCTTTGTTCCTGTAAATGGAATTGAACTTTAGGTATCTAAATTATGTTTGGTTGTCCTGGTTGTTACCTGCTACTGGAGGATATCATCTTCTTTGCATAGTATCTTGAAAAGTATTATCAAGTAAGACAAATGCAAGTTCAAAAGCCAGGGAGAGTATGAAGTTTCTTTATTCAATGCTACGAAACATGTGAGTAAGCTGCCTACCAGAGCTCCATATAAACCAAACTAAAATCTTTGTTTTTAAATCAGACTCAAGTCTAAAAGCTTACATACTGGGTAAATTGGGGAACAGTAAGTTGTCACTTCAGGTAAAACTGGTTTCAAATAAGCTGTAAGCTAAAATAGGCTAGGAATTACATGGCTTTTCTTCTCACAGTAATAGCTGTGGAGGCAAAATCGTTAACAAAATGTACACCAGAACTTCCTCAAACTTGACAGAAAGTGACTTCTTATTGCATGGTTACCTCCAGTATGCAGGGACTGGGTTTGACGGCAACAGACCCTTACCAGGCTTCTGTGTTGTTAACCTTATTCAGAAAAAACAAAGATCATCTCGTGGATTTTCTCGTTCTCAGAATTTACCACTGTGAGAAATTTCAGCTGTAACAGATTCCTTCTTTTTCTTTGTAAGGTGGCTGGCTGGCTTCTGATTGCTGTGGTAGTCATCACTGTCTTCCTGTCTTACTGCCTGGCAAGCTGCTTCTCCCCACTCAGCTTTCTACACTTCAGATACTGGAGCAGCTATGTCCACAATGAGCAGGAGCTCTTTGATGAAGCAACAGACCAGCACTCCAGGCTCTATGCCATGCAGCACATAAGGAAGTTCTTTGGCTTTGTCCCAGGGAGTGAAAATGTAAAGGAAATACGTATCCCATCTCTCAAGGAGTGGCAAGCCATTTCTGGACTGGCCTTTCTAAAACGAGTGGATGCAGAGCACTACGACTACAGTCTCCTCCATGACTGGGCACTCAGGGGGTCTGTAAATGGGAAATACTTGAAGACTGATGAAGATCCTATGATCAGAACACAGGTCTGAGGGCCACAACCCCACCAACACCTTGCAGATAAGCAGGACATCAGCCTGATCTGGTCTGGAACTTTCCAATGCCTAATTGCATTGATATGTGTAGTATGTGATCAAGTACATCTTGTTAATTTAGTCCTTTAGCACATGCTTACAGATACCTTTCCTGATGGTGCCTGACTTCTGTGGGTCTGATAGTTTACATCTAGATTAGGGTGGGCTGTTTCAAGCTGCAGCTCCCTGCCTTCTAATATTTGTGCTAAAAGGATGTGTATGTACTAGAAGAGGAAGTTATTCCCAAATGTTTTTTTTCCTACCATTTAAAAAAAATAATCTTTAAAAACTAATAGCTAGGCCCTGACTGAATCCTAGGAGTTGGTCCATTCTGTACAGAACAAAAGCAGATACTCAGCTTAGTCTTAGTGACCCCTAGTAGAAATGCCTTATTTTTTCTCTTTTGCATTTTTCTTGTATTGTGTGAATATACTGAGCTAACCCCAAGCACAGCTTGTGTCTACAGCAGCACAGAAGCAGCAGAAATTTCAGCAATGAAGACTGAGCCTAGATATAGTGTTAAGAGAATGTCCAGTTCCAGTTAGGAGATAAAATGCCCACTGAGAAGCACAGGATGGAGGAGTGTGATATGTATCAGCTGTACGAAAGCTTTACATGTGGAAAATAAAAGTTCAAATGTATTTCAGCTGAAAGCAGTAATAAGGTCAGGCTCCTATTCCTTCTAGATAGACCTGAAAACATCTTTGGTATTTGTGCGCTTGCCTACTATGCTAATAGCAAATCTGGATGGGATACAAATCTCGCTCTCTATGTAAGGTTTGCTCTGACTGTGAGAAACTTGCAATTCAGTCCTGCTACTGTGATTGAAACCTACTGAATTTAGTGAGAGAAGGTTTAATGATGTTCTTCTGTTAATTCAGTATGGTGTGACATCATATTACTGCCTCTCATCTACTAACTCCCTGTGCAGCTGTTTCAAACACTAACGGTGTGGGGGGGAAGGTGGAAACCATACATGGAGTTTTTCCTAATGCTTCCTGTGTTGCTTTGCACATTTACACGTGTATGCTGCAAAGCCATAAGCTAGACTGTAAGATGCTATCTGCTGTTAGTAAATGACCCCAGAGTACTGAAGGGGAAAAATACAATTATTTACACCCTCTTAGTAGAAACTGAAGGAGTCATAAGTATGTTAAATTGTAGATCTTGGTAAATGTGCTTAGTCATGAAGAATTAAACTTCTAAACAAAAGCAAACACTCTAGCAATTGCAAATGATGTACGTACTGAATAATAAGAATGATGCATATTTTACATCACTAAAGTTGTTACAAATTCCCACATATGTATATATATTTCATGTCAGTCCTAAACTTCAATGTATGTGGTGGGTTGACCCTGGCTGCCCACTAAAGCTGCTCTACCACTCCCCTCCTCAGCTAGACAGGGGAGAGAGAATATAAGCCACTAAAGGTATGTGGATTGAGATAAGGACAGGGAGATATTGCTCACTGATGACTGTCATGGGCAAAACAGACTCATCATGGAGAAGTTTAATTTATTATCAATCAAATAAAGTAGGATAACGAATAAGTCTTAAAACACTTTTCCCCCCACCCATCCCTTCCCAAATTATCTATCTCCTCCCTCCCAGAAGCACAGGGGGATGGAGAATGGGAGCTGGGATCAGTTCATCAAGTTGTCTCTGCCACTCCTTCCTCCTCAGGGCAAGAACTCTTCCCGTGCTCCAGTGTGGCATTCCTCCCATGGGAGACAGCCCTCCAGTCCTTGCCACAGGCTGCGGTTCTTCATGAACTGCTCCAGCATGGGTCCCCCATGGGATCACGAGCCCTGCAGCAAAACTGCTCCAGCATGGGCTACTCTCTCCAAGCTAGGTTCCTGCTAGGAGCCTGCTCCAGTGCAGGCTTCCCACAGAGTCACAGCCTCTTTCTGGCACCCCCCTGCTCCTGTTTGGGTCCTCTACGGGCTGCAGGTGGAGATCTGACCCACCATGGACCTCCATGGGCTGCAGGGGCACAGCCTGCCTCACCATGGTCTGCACCATGGGCTGCAGGGCAACCTCTGCTCTGGTGCCTGGAGCGCCTCCTGCCCTCCTTCTGCACTGACCCTGAGGTCTGAAAAGTTTTTGTTCTTACATATTCTCACTCCTCTTTTCAGCTAAAGTGTCTGTTGCACAGGTTTGCTGTTTTCCTTTTTCCCTCTTAACTGCGTTACCCTATAGGCTGCTTTTGATGGCCTTGGCCAGTGGCAGGAGCTGGCTGGCATTGGCTCTGTCAGTCACAGAGGAAGCTTCTGGCAACTTCTCACGGCCCTCTGTAGCTCCCCCTTTCCTACCCCCAAATCTTTCCATGCAAACCCAATAAAAGGTAATAGAACAGTTTATATGAACGCCACAGGAAGCAAACAAAGTACCCTGGCTAGTAAACACAATCTCTAATTTAAGTTTTAAAATCATCTGTGATTTTTTATTCAAGATGGAACACTGTGTATCTGGAAGACATGCAACTGACTTGTGTATCTGAACGTTTGGCAAAAAACCCCTATGCTGATGTCCAGATCCAAACGACAAATGACTGTCTTTACGGGGGTTCAGGTTCTTTCCACTTCTTCCCTTATTTTCCAGGTACAATATACCTGGATTGTTTTAAATTATAATTACCACTTTAAAATGGTACAGTATTTTGCAGCGAAGAGTGAACTGTCAAATTGTTTTAACTACTTTCTAAACTAACTGACTTTCAAATTCAACTTCATATTTTCCAATTCTGTCCCAATTACTATTTGCCCTATGGTTTTTGTTGTTTTGGGTTGTTTTTTTTTCTGTTTGTTTGATTTCACTTATAATTTAAAATACTAACTGGAAGTACTGGCTGTATCTGTCATTTTGAAGTCAATCTGCCAGTATACATATAGCTTATCACCCTGTTAGCATATATTAATCCATAGTACTAAATAAAGCTGAGTATTGTAGGTGATTTGTTGTATTTCCCTTCACTCCCCTACTCCCTGAAACGTACCACGATTGAAAGTGATGGCACTGCTTTCAAAGGAATTTGTGATTACAGAAAAATCAATGAGTTGGTACTGAACAGTCTAACTGTGCCTGCTGAAACCTGAGTCATCTTACCCAAAAATCGATTCAGAATTGCAGTCTGCTCACTTGAAGTGAAAATGATTCTCTTTATGTCCATGGTAAAAGTTTTCTGGGAACTCTGGGCTTGCAAAATGCACCTGAGGGAAAAGTGCTGGCCATATGCTGAGGGAACTGATGTACCTTAGAACTACTCTGTGTACCAAGCATCCGTCAGCATCTGCTGTTGCTTAACCCTCAAGAGTCTTAAAATTCATCCTTGCAGGTAATCCCCAAGTATGGGGGCTCCCACTATTGCCAGCCTTGATGACCTGGTTTTGCTCACATGCGATTTCAGAAACCACTGTGAACATTTCCTGGAAATGTTTCCTGATTAAAAGCAGGCGCTTTTAACTCCAAGCTGTATCCTCAACTGTTTTTTTCTAGCTATGTTGACTTCAAATTTCAGGCTAAAACCACATTCAGCAGCCTCCATGGCACCTTTATGCTACTCTTAGCGCAACTGTTTTGAATCCCATTCAGGTTGCTAACCCCTATAAATTTTCTGTGAAGCAAAGACTGAAGACCTGCCCGACGGCAACACACTCTTTACAGCAGCTCTGAACCCCGTCTCTTCAGACGGGAGCCCGCCTATCTCGCCTACCCAAACCTCCCGCTATTCCCACCAGGCGGCGGAAGCCCAGGACACCCGTGGCGCAGGCAATGGAAGCACGATTTTTGGGACATGCCAGGTGCAAGCAGGTGAACACATCGAGCCCGCTCTGCCCACAGCTGAACCCAAGCAGCACGTACTGGAATCCGCCGATCACAGAGAGGGCAACCTACAAGCCGGAAGGATAATTGCCTACACCCTCACAACGGCCTTTTGCCTTTCACCTCAAGTAGGGATACCTCAGCACGCCATTCCTCCCCTCCAGCCCAAAGCCATCCACCGCCGATCGAGCGGGACGGCGCTGCCAGGCATGCCCAGCCGATGGTGGAGAGAAGTGCGCATGCGCGGCACTGGGGGGGCGGGGTTCGCTTCGCGGTGCGGGCGGCCTATGGCCGGCGGCGGCAGGCAAGGATGA
Organism: Psittacus erithacus; assembly: GCA_009867235.2. NCBI lineage: Eukaryota > Metazoa > Chordata > Aves > Psittaciformes > Psittacidae > Psittacus > Psittacus erithacus. Next base: position 16,368 of record WYDI02013203.1, on the reverse strand, counting down.
CCGACTATAGCGAGGAGCAGCGCAATGAGCTGGAGGCTTTGGAGTCCATTTATCCGGACTCCTTCACGGGTGAGCTGCGGCGGGGCCTGCGCCTCGCTCTGCACCACGCCGAGCCAGCATGAGGGAGGAGTGGGAGGCCCGCTCGGCGGTAGCTGCTCCGTGCCTGCCCGGGCTACCTCGCTTGGGTATCCACCGGCTTTAAGCTACACGGGTCCAGCGGTTTGCGTTTTGGTTTTGCTTGCTTTCCGCTTCCTGTGCCGGTCCGGGCGGCTGCTGTGCACGGCAGCCGGCATGGGCAGCCGTTCCGGTGTGCCGCTGCGGCTGGGGGAAGGATGCTCTTCGGAGAAGCCTTTCAAAAGATGTGGCCCCAAGTGTGAATTGGGCTTGTGTGTCGGCCGGTTTCCTTTTCTCATAGCAGCTTCTCACAGCCGTGAAGCACGTGGTGTTCTGGGGTGCTTAGGGATGGTTTTCTCCTTAAGTGCATTGCCGGTATCTGGCTTGTTCCCGTTGCAGATCTGTGGTAGGATAAGGGCGAGCTCTAATTCCCAGATGCAGTGTGCTTTATTGCTAAAACTTCAGGCTGATAGATACGTTTGGTCATTAGGTTTTCAGAACTTCCTATGCACTGTCAAACAATTAGGAGTATCCACCATACAGACTAATTCAAAGTGATTTGTGGTACTCAACATGCAAAGAATTTTAACAGTGACAGAATTGGTGCATTTTTTATTTCCTTCCTGCACAGTATCCACTGCATGAAGTCCCACAGTATCTTGGTCAGCAATAGCTTCATCACACAGACATTTGCCCATTGCTTTAATCTGAAAATCTTTTAGGTTCTTTAGTTTTATGTTAAAGGTATCTGAATTGATCTTTGGTAGCTGGGCATGCTGCATGACTGGTACGGATGTGGAAATAATATACTTTCACGTAGCCTCTGATGCTTACTCTAAGTTACCATTTGTTCATGTAATATTCTTATGTCTAAAAGAAGAAGGAGGAAAAATAGGGTAGTGGTAGCAGTATATTAGTCATTAGGCAAAACTCAGTTAATACTGTGAGAGCATATATACTTGAGTGGACATATGCTGTAACAGTGATACAGAACAGTCATTATTTGAGGATGTGGTCTGCAGCCCACCATTGTGCGGTGAGGTTTCTGGTCTGAAACTTTAGATCACAGGGCTTGCACTTTGGGTGTCTCTATAGAGCCGCTTGTTACATGTCTTCTGGCTGCCTCATTCATGCAGTTTCATGTAGTACATTCTTGAAGGAAAGCAAGAGCGGTGTTATCAGCACTGTTTCCAGGCCGAAAGTCAAAAACACAGCACTGCACCAGCTACTAAGGAGAAAAAAATGACTGCTGCTGCTGAACCCAGGACAGCACTGTGTATTCACTCTTTGTTTTAAGAAGCAATTGTTACGTTAAGCTGTCTTAAATATAGAAGTAGGTGCAGACATACTGTAAAAATAGTACAGGGTTAAGAGTGCACTGGATGCTCATCACACATGTTACTAGCACAGTAAAGCAAATTGGCTTTGAGAGCTTTCTGCAGACATTGAGTGCACTAACATAAGTCGTTTGATGGTAAGTAAGTAGATTTACACTTCTTGGAAAATTAAACTTCCAAAAGAGAACTTTCCAAAACAGACGCTTTTTGGTATCGTTATATGGTGTCACTCAAAGAGCGCTACAAACTCACACCACCTGAAAGATAGCTGTTAATTAGAAAGTATTTATTAATAGGGTAAAAAGGCCATTAACACTTTATCAGGAGCTTCCTTGCTTCATTAGTCCTTGAGAAGTTCAAGTTTAATGATGTGAAGAAGTAGTTGTCTGATTCAAGCAAGCTCTTTTTTTTTTTTCTTTTTTTCTTCAAACAGTATTGTCAGAAAATCCAACAACTTTCACAATCACTGTGACATCTGAAGCAGGAGAAAATGGTGAAAGTAAGTTGATCATGGCTTAAACGTTTGTAGGAGGGGTTTCTGTGTAAGCCTAGTTCTATTGCCAACAATAAGTATACCTCTGCAAGCACTCCTCAGAAAACGTAGTTCAGGGATTCCAGCACTCTGTGTTTAGTTTACAGAAACGTGCTCTCTCACTAGGGCTGCTTTCTGACATGCTGAATCTCAAATGCTTTGTAAAGCTTTGTAAAGTATGGGTTGTCATCATCCATGTAGTAGCTTACAGCCATGTTGTGAGGTGCTTGTTGGGTCTTTTTTTTCTTGGCAACTGTATGTATATCAGCTATATTGAAGAGTTAAGTCTGTGTCCTGTGAGTATGCAGCCGTTATGCAAAGACCTATGGGTCCTAAGTCCTGGTGTATTTGTTGGGTATCAGTGGTTGCATGGGCTTGTTGTAAGCAAGCCTTGCTCCAAGTAAGTTTGAGAGGTTCTGGTCTGTATCAGAAGAAACTGATGCCATCTCCTTCAGTTTTAAAAGAGCAAGTTGTGCTCAGGGCAGGTGTCTGTGTTGAAGGGACTGCTGGCTGCCAGAACTGTGAGTCTGGAAGTAAAGGAAGAATACTCCATGGTAGTCTGGCAGGATGCATGAAAGAAACTTGGTTCTCTTTTGTCTTTCCATGTTATCCTGGCTCTGGGGGGCTTCAGGTTGAATGTGTTCTCTTTAGGCAGTTCTCTGCTTAATAACTTATGCTGAACATTGTCCTTGTCATGTGATTTATGCAGAGCCCTGGTTCTCAACACAGAGGTTGATAGTCCAGTCAGACACACAGAATTTAAAGAATTAATATGTTGAAATTGTCTTTAGATCTCTTATTAAGACTCTTCCTTGTTTTCTCCAGCTTTAAGTGGAATATGAGGGGGAAAAAAGATTACTGCTGTAGTACCTACCATACCACTGAAGGTTTTCCAGTCTTCAGAAAGACTTTTCAGACATTAATAATCTGTAATAGCTTCATAAGGGTAAACTTTGTCTTAATTTCTCAGAACTCTTGCATTATGTTTGAATCTGTTCATATAGCTTTAACATATCTGTAAGAGACCTGTTCCTTTAAGACAAGGATATTTTACATTTAAAAACATTTAAGCTGCTAATGCAATAGCAAAATACACAAAGTTATATAGAGTTATCACCTTAAGAATGTGGGTTTTTTTTATTTTGTAGCTGTCCAGACAACCCTTAAATTTACCTATAGAGAAAAATACCCTGATGAAACGCCGCTTTATGAAATAGTCTCACAAGAGAATCTTGATGATAATGATGTCACGGACATAATAAAACTACTAGAGCAACAGGTAAGGAAAATGGAATATCTCAATTCAGCTTGGTATCACTGAAAACTTTAGCCTGAATTTCTCTACAAATTAGTTGTTTTCTGAGGTATGTGCTTTTGATTTGAAACCTGTTCCTCACTGTAGGGACTAACTTTGAGGTTTGAGCTTGGTAAATGACATTATTGAAGTAAACTATTTTAACAGGGTAATATATAGTGCTAATTCAGTGTCTACAGGTGTGATAATGAAATGAAAATGCTCTAAGGTTTTCCTTTTTCTGCAGTTCTAGCTTAAGATGAATTTGTTTAACTGTGTATATGTATATTTGTATTAATAAGCCACTTTAATTTTATTTGGAAAGATCAAAAAATGCCAAATTGACTCTTGATTCTTTTCAATAATGTAATTACTCGGGGGAACTCTTCAACCTTTGGGATCAGTGAGAGTACATTGTGAAGGAATGAGAAGGAAACACTTATTTGGTTTCAGTAATCCTGGACGAGTCATCCCTGCATAAAAATTTCCATATGTTCAGTAAGCATTCTTTCTTTACGGTTTAATTTTTATAACCTTCCTTCCATCAACTGATGTTTTTGGTTTTGTGGTTTTTTTTTTTTTTTATGCGTAACTGTCCCTCTTCAAAGGGTCATGTAATGAGATTAAGGGATAAATAAGCCATTGCAGGAGAGGAGAGGTTCTGAGTGACTGTTGTCTCTTATGATTTATGATAATCAAATCTTGAAGCTGTATTTTTACTATGGGTTTTGCTTTATTAGTGGAAGGGTGTTCCAGGTGTCTGTAACATAGACAGGTGTTCATCATTGGTGTTTTACTTCACACCCATTTGGGGGTAACTTTAACTGGAGTAACTGGCTAATTGACTTGAGTTTTACAGCAGGCTTTAAAGGCTGGTGCTGAGTGTCTCAGCTGTTATGTGCATTTTCACAGTATACTGCTTTCTAAACATGCATTCATCTGCTGAAGGCTTGAGGTTCTGTTTGAAGTTGCCTTCTTTGTGTTGTAGGTAGAAGAAAATTTAGGAATGGTAATGATCTTCACTCTAGTCTCAGCAGTACAGGAAAAATTAAATGAAATAGTGGATCAAATAAAAACACGAAGAGAAGAGGAAAAGAAACAGAAAGAAAGAGAAGCAGAAGAAGAAGAGAAAGTATGTAAAAATAATGTTTTCGACTAAAAATTTCCTGCTTTTCTTGAATGTGGGTTTTGATGCAGGAACAGTTATCAGTTGCAGTGGGAGAGGAACATCAGTCAAAGTTGATATAATTAAAACTTAAGGACTGGAAGATTCTGTAGTGCACTTAAGTTATTCCTTCTCCCCCATTTTCTAAAGCAGTCTTTTTGGAGATGTACTGAATGTTCACAATTCCTTCTAGCATTCCTCTGTAAGGCAGCGGCAGGGATTTTTTGCAAACAGAATCAAGATTGCTGTTGCTGGTTTTTTGAAGAGGCAAGAGGGGTTGTAGAGCAGTAATAGATAGAATATGGCATGCTGCACACAGGCAGCATGATCTGAGGAATTCTGTCTTGGTAAGCTGAGTGGGTAGGGTGGAAGTGGGACCAGTTTGTCCTCCTTGCACATGTCCTTTCTACCAGCTGCTATGGAATAGTTTTTCCATTCATGGAATGTGCTGTGGTAAGACCAACTACTGAGTCTTCACTTTCTTCCTCAGAAATAGCTAGAGGGTGGTGGTACTTGAAAAGTTCAGTATTTCTGAAAATGACAGAAAAATAGCTGGAAAAAAAAATACTCCTTTCTGTCTCAACAACACAGAAGGGGTAATGTATTTTAATGGAAAGTATTTTGGCATAAATTGCACTTAAGAGCTGGTAAGAAATGCTGCTTATGGATAATCTGTATTAGTGGTATGTTGCTAACTGTGGCCCTGTAGTTCCAAAAGTAGTACGTGGGGTTTTTCCATGAGAATTTCTACCTCAGTACCGCTCTCTGGAGAGCCCTATGACAAAAACCAACAAGAATGTGTTCTTTGTGTATTCTCAGGGTTAGGATTAATTTCTCAGAATACTTCACAGCAAGCAGTGCTTCTGGAATGTTGTAATTTAAATAATTAAGAGAATGCTCATCTTCATTCACAGCTTTGCAAGGTGTGTTTGCAGCCTTGTTTTCTGTTTGGTTTATTTTTCAGCAACGTTTTCATGGCACTCCTGTTACCATTGAGAATTTCCTAAACTGGAAAGCAAAGTTTGATGCAGAACTCCTAGAAATAAAAAGGAAAAAAATGAAAGAAGAGGAACAAGCAGGCAAAAATAAATTAAGTGGTATGATTTTAACTGTTCCTGAACTTTCTGCAATGTTACTGGACTAGAATGACAAGCCTAGAAGTAATTTTTACACAGAAAGATGGTGGTAGTAAATAAACTCGTAATGCAGTATTTTATTATTGTCCTCCATGTCACGTGAAGCCTTTCTGAGAGCTGGTTTCGGGCTAAATAAAAAACTAATAGATTCAGGATTTCTGCTGAACTCATTATGGTTCCCAAAGTGTGTTTAAGCTGCTTTGGTTTTGCTCCAGACAGAATATACCACTTAGAACGTTTGTCAGTAGCAGCTGTAGCAGAAATAGCTGGGGTTTGTTGAGCCACAGGAAGAATCTGCATCAGTTTAGTGACTTGGCCTTTATTGCACTGAATTGTACAGTGACTGCAGAACATTCAGGTGCATCTAAGAGTTAGGGATGCTGTTGCTGGACTGAAGCAACACAGAGGCTGACTGCTGCATGTGACAAGCTTATGATGGCTCTGATATTTGGAGAATAATGTAGCAGTGGTTTCAGGCTTTGTGTTTTGGAGATCATAGTTTGTCTAGCAGAAAGCAAACTCTGTAGCTAGTGGGAAAAATGTGGAGGAAATTACCTTTATTAAGAGAACCTCTAGGTAAGAATTAAATCTTGGGTATCCTCTTCCACACTCTCCACAGCTTAGCTTTGGACTAGTTCTCCTGTGGTGTTGCATTTACTTTTTAACCTGATGGCTGTTGTCCTCATGTTATGTCACTGTTACCTTTTCTCCTTCCTTCTGAAAACTTCTGAATTTTCTGGCTAATTTTGATGAAATTTGACAGATGGAATTTAATGGTAGCAAGTTTAATGAAAAGCTGTACAGGGCAGGGGACATGCTTGATTCCCCTTTGAAGGGAATGCATTTGGGAATCTGGAGAGATGAGATAGTAGAAATCAGGGTTCTTCTAGTTTTCCTGTTCTTAAAAATATTGTTAGTGTGCTGTTTTCCTCTGTACAAGCCTAGTTTATTGAAGCTCCCCCTTACAAAACTAAAACAAAGCTTATTCTTAGATGCCAAGAGCATAACCCCAGTGGAAGTTAAAGATGTCTCAAAAGTTTTACTATGAACACTAGGCAGTCTAGTTGGCAGAAGACTGCATAAGCAATGCAAATATAGGTGGAAGATGCGTGGTTTATGTAGAAAGAGTCCTGAGCTTTTCTTTCCCTACTTCTAATTAGAAATGCTTTGCCTCGTGTGATGTTTCCTTCACAGATGTGTATGTGGGAGCTGGTGTCTTGTTTGTAGATCCAAGTTGCTTGTTGAATGGGGAGGGTGTATGGACAAAGATGGAGGCAGCCGATTTCCTTTCCAGTTCCCACAGAGTCTTCCTTGTGGAGGACTAAAGCAGTAAGGACTGAGTACAGGCTGTAGGGCAGTACCCTCTCCAATCCCCATTATTAAAGCCTTAGTAACATTAAAGTGACTAAGAAACTGACCTATTTCACATGGAGAAGGAGAAGCCGTTTGGCATGAAGAATCCTGGATGAATAGTCAAAATATCAGAATGGGGAATTTACAGAAATGAGTAGCTTAAAAAAAAAGACTGCTTGAATTGGTTAAGTTGAAAAGCCTAAAATATATGTGCTAACTATTGTTGCCTTAGTTCATAGTTATTTCAGAACTTAATTTGCTTATATATTATTTTGTCTTTTGTAGGTAAACAGCTGTTTGAAATGGATCACAACCTTGACACTTCTGACATCCAGTTTTTGGAGGAAGGTAAATTTCTGTTTATTTCCACAACTGAAAGACAGTGGCTTAAAAGAGGTCAAAATTCCTAAGCAAAATCTTTATTTCTGACTTAACATCTTACTTCAGTATCACTTTTACTTTGTTTTGCGGATTGAACAGACATGATTTTAACTTCTTTCAAAAAACAAACCAACCATTTTCAAGATGCTAAAATGTATTCATTTGTGGTTTTGAGCTTAAGTTGATTTTATTTCCGTTGCTTCTATTCAAGTGTTTAGACTGGAAGCAAAATCAAAAATAAGCAAAACAAATCAAAATAAAATAAATCACAGCCAAACCCTGCTTTTTCTCTTTTTCCTAATAGCCAGTTTTCTTACCCGCAGTCTTAAGCACAGATCTTAAAGTTCTGTCTCCTTCTCTCTGAACCTCAACACCAATAGTAAACATCTTGCTGGTCAATTTACCTCTGTGCAACCCACTTCTTTGTCATGCGGATTTTTCTGTTATCTTACTGTGAATATCTGCTCTGGTGCCAGCTGAAAATTTTCTAAGTCTGTGCCAAAAGATGTTAAACTTGGAAAATCTGTTGAGATAAATAAATCTTCTTAAAGTTACATATCTGTTTAATTTTCTGTACTGCATCTTAGTTATCTTAGTTTAAAAGTCTGATTTTTTTTTTTAATTTTTTTATTTTTGTAGTTAAGACAGTTCTGTAATGTAGCTGCACCATCTAATGCAGAAGAGAGTCAAGAATTTTCTCTGCAAGTAGCTTTTTTTTTTTTTAAAAAAAGTTGTTTATGAACATCAGACATCAACGAGTATAAAGTTGGAATGGCAGTAATGGGGGAGTTGAGTTTCTTTTAGTTAGAGGGCAGAACTTAACCTTGTCTTCCTTCAAAATGCATAAAGTGAAGAAGGGTTGTTGATGGAACATTTGGCTGTCACAAGGGAGGAGCAGACCCTTATTTGGGCTCTTTGTCCAAATGTCTTGGGGTTAATGTGTTAACTTTCAATCCTGTTGCTATCAGTGATTTAAAAACTCCTGTCGTTATTGCTGTTTGCATTCTGTTATAAATGCAACAGTTTACTAACTCCAATTTAATATTATGGTACCATGTAATAAGTAATACTAATTTTCACGGCTCAAATAGGATAATGGCATTATCTTTTTAGATGGAAAAGATTATAAAGGTTCTTTCAAATCCAGCGAAACAAATAGATCCTTATCCAGTGGCCAGAAGATGTCGCTGCTGATGCACATAAATAAAACAATGGTAGTCCTCAAGTTTTATCCTTAGGTTAGCGTCATCTCTTTCAGAAGAAAATGTGAAAGCATGCAAAGCTTCATCTTGCTTTTAAAATTTAAATCTGAAAGCAAATGTATGTATGTAGGCATATAAATGGTGTGCACGGTTTGGGTTTTTTATAAACTCTATGTGTTCTTGTGGCTGATAGTTGTAATTGTTCCAGCTGTGGGGTCCTGAGCTCCTACTTTGACAGTACCTGGGAGAAAGGACCTCTGCTTCTGAGAACTGTAAATGTTAATTTCATTCTTCCAGTGAATTCTGAGGTCCTGTGTGGCCCCTGTCTGGGTTTTGGTATGAGGAAAAAAGCTTCGCTTTAGCTGTAAAGAGATAAAATGTACTGTTTCCTTTTCTATCTCTGATATCTAAAAGCCCAAGTAAGTTAACAGCTACTGACATTGCAGTCTGAGTATGAAAAAACTGTTGTGTATTTTGTTGTTGAGGTACTGTTTTCCTACCTGCATTAAAATAAACCATTTTTCTGTTCTTTGCAGCTGGAAACAGCGTGGAGGTTGATGAATCTTTATTCCAAGAAATGGATGATCTAGAGTTGGAGGATGAAGAGGATGACCCTGACTACAACCCTGTTAATTTAGATAGCGATTAGACTTTTCTGAACTGGCTCTGTCATCAGTATGGACATACGTAAGGAGAGAGGAGCAGGCAGGAAAACCACAGCATCTGTGGATTTAGTAATGTGTATCGGTTTTCTTTTTGTTTTCTTTTTTTCAAAGAAAAAAACCAAAATATTTTAAACCCAGAAGAATGGTCTTCTGATGACTCTCGTAAATAAATTTATAGTAATATTTCAAATGAAAAATTTGAGGGACATTGACCTCTCTGAAAATGCTATTCTATTTTCTCATATCTTTTCCTTCCCACTTCTGTAATTATCCTTTGAAGACATTTGACAATGAGCAAGATAGAAAGATGTTATAGCAAGCACTAAACACACCTGCATCTGAAGGCTGAGCAGCTCTTCTGCTATCTTCCACCTGGGATATACATGGGCAGCTTTGATGAATAAAAGGGAATGCATGCTATGCAGTTATTTTTTTTTTTTTTTTTTCTCTCCTGTAGAATTTTATAAAACTTCAAGTCAGTTATGGTGCCCTCACCTATCAGCTGTAGCTGGGCAGCAGTAGTCACCATTTAATAAGACAGAGCCTTTAAAGTTTAATGGAAACCATTTCCATACTACTACAGTAAAATCTTTTGCCATAATTGAGAATAATAGTTTCAAAATGTTTTAAGTTTAAAATGCTAACTTTAAGTCCATATGGGAAAAAAAAAAAGTAATGAGATTAAGTCCTCTTAAAAAGTTTGGGGATTTTTGAATTTGTGTGTCAATGAACTTCATGGTGGGGGGAAATGCCTTAGGAAAGTTGATTTGCTTTTGGTAACAGACTGTGTTAAAATACCTGTTAGTGGAGTGCAGATTATGGTACCAGGATTTATGGAGTGCTTATAGATTTGAATGTAATGGATGTTTTAAAAGCATCTTGTTGGTAACCTGTAAAGGTTAGCACAGTGTACAGTAAAGGTACAAAACAATTCAGCAATGTTAACCATCCTACTGAGTTGCTTATGGAGCTACTATCTTGGTATTAGACTCCTCCTCCCATCTCACCTCCAGAAAACCCCCCAAACACTGCGAGAACTGTGTGTTTAAATGCTGTGTTTGAGACTGCATCAGCTAGAAGGATTATGGCATGGATGAGGGTTTCAGAAGACAGCTTTCCATACAAAGAATGACCAGGCACCTCAATGATTAAACACTGTGCGCTGAATTTAAAATACTGTTAGTAGACTGCCTTAACTATGCCAGCTTCAACCATTGAAGAGGGTTGCACTAAAGTATCACAGTGCTTAGGGGAATAATAAATTTATGAACTTTAATATTTGGAAATTCCATATTCAAAACAAGAAATTTAATTCTGGAAATAATGGTGTATAAGATCCTCTGCTCAAATAGCTGAGAACACCCGCTTCGGATGATCTCCTTCAACATGTTTCAGTAAGTCTTTTCTCTTTGTATTCTAGTAGAGAGAAATAAATGTTAAAGTACCCTTGTAAATACTTTTATAAATTAACCATGTGCCTTTGTTCCTACTGTCCTCTATTTGATCTTTTTAATTTTGGCTATGAAGAACTCTAGACAAGCATCTAGATTTCAGTGATAATGAATGTTTCAAAGCAATAAGCAGGATCTGTGTTCCAGCAGAGTTACCAAATACATTAAAATGTGAGCTGATGTGGTATCAAATCTGACTTTTCCAAAGATACGGCTGATTTGAAAGCTTCATAGTGACTACATCCAGCTTCTTGTGTAATTGCTAGAATGCTTTAAAATGCTCTTCAGCACTGAAATTAATTTACTTCTGGTATGTCTCAATTCAGCTGCATAAAAAACATTCAGCTCCCAAGGCTGCTTTCCATTTTCAGCTATGTATGTTTAAAACTGGCATTTTTTTTATAAAAAGGGTAAATTGGTTCTCTCCAAGAATGCTGTATAATCTGAGAATATTTTCTGAGTGGGGCATGGACAAGAATCATCTATTTATGAAAGTTTCTTGTTAATGGTATTTCTAGATTAATGAGATTTTTCTAGTCTGTTTTCACACTAACATATTTATTGAGTTTCATGCAGAGGATGTATAGCTTAAAACTGTTAAAATTATGTCAAACAAGTTAAAATCTGAAAATGTGTTTTCACTGTTTCTTCTTGTATTTCAAAGCAGAGGAAATAAGAAGGGTTGAAGTGACAAACAAATAAAAATGGGTAAACTCCATTCCTCCAAGTCTTTGGAACAAGTTTCAATGACTGAATCTGAACTTCAGATTTGTTTAGCTTTGTTAGCAATTAACATCTGTGAAATAAAAGTGAATTTGACTGAGAGTAAGCTTGGTTATATTTGGGTGTTTTGGTTTGCAGCAATGGACTGATAGAAAGGTTTTTTGGTGGAAGAAATTTAGGTGAAATATGTAAAGTTTACTCATGCACCTTGGATTAAAGTTAAATTTGTATTAATAAAATTACATTGATCATCTCTGATTGAATTCTAGTAATTCAAAATCATGATGCTGACAACTTTGCTTCTATCTTGCTTTTAACTCCCCAAGTCCAAAGCATACGCTAGGGAGACTGTTTTGAGTTGCGACCCTACACTGTGAGCAGAGCTTACTTTTTGATCATGCTGAACTTCTGAATAGTCGGTGCCTGAGCTCTGTTAAAATCCAAAGGATGGTGCTCACCCTGTCAAGACGCTGTAGGAATACAATCTCAGGCATGCTGCAAGGCCTAGGATTTTACATCTGAATTAAGATTGCATTATGATCTGCTTTAAAGCAAAGAAAACCCAAGGGTTATGTGCCTGGTTTTGCTTTTTCCTTTCTTCCAGGTCTCTGGTCTCCTTGTTGGAAGTTCAGACTCGGAGGTCAAGGGGTGCACTGGTTATATAAGCCATAAAAAGGAGGGGGGAAGGAAAGGAGGGAATGGGGGATTGTAGCTAATTTTCTTGTTATAGGAGATGCAAAGTTCCAAAAGGAAAGATGATCTGGCTGTACCATTGAAGGACATGGAAACATTCTTAAAGGCTAATCATACAAGGTCACCTTTGCCTCATACAAGCAGTTGACTGTACAGTGCATGAAGTAATTCTGTCCAGGAAAAAAAGCAAGTAAAATGTATCAGAAGGCTAAAACAGGTGGATTGAAAATAAGGAAGAGCTGGTCCTTTAGGATCAGTGAAAAAAACAAACAAGTTATGTTAACTGGAATGATACTTTGCCAAAAAAAAAAAAATGGGAAAGCCAAGGTTAGATGCTTTTTGTGACATCAAAATGACTATTTGGAATGGTTTTTAAGTTAGGCATCATATCCTGCTATGCCTGGTTGTAGGACACTGATTCAATAGCAATCAACAGCATTCAGTCACCACAGTTTGATCATGTAGACAACATAGCAGGAAGCAGGGATAAGGGTTTAAAACTCAGCTTCCCCTTCAGGGAAATGCATTTGGTCAGTTTCAGGGCTGCAGAGTGCAATGAAATCCATTGGCATATAGCCCAAGAGAATAATTAGCATGTGTTAAAACTGTTTCTGTGAGAAAAACCTAGGGGTCACCGGGATACAGATTTTTTACTGGACCCTTCAACTAGGAACATTTATAAAGCAATATGAATTAGAATTACTAGATTACTAGCATACTGGAAGTAGATGGATAACTTGAATAACACTCACATTATAGTCTTTGTAAGTTAATATCATGGCATATATAAAAAAAGTATTTGGACAAATCACATAAAAGTTAAATTGAATATAAATATACAAAAAAAAAGTGAAATGTTTTGTCCCCCAAATTTGAATTTACAGATTGCTGTGACACTGTTCCAAAGGAGAAATGAACACATTTTCAAAATCATGGTAGAACAGTTATGGCTCCTGGCAAACCCAAGATTATTATCACAACAATCACCAGAAGCTTTATCTGAGAGTTAATAAAATCCACATTAACAATAAACTGCATCAGCATTTGATATATAGCAGACTCAGAAGGCCTTTCAGTCATCAGTTTATGCTCTTGTCTTGTGTAGCACTGCAGACACTTGCACTGTTTTCAGAAAATACAGCCAGCAGCTGAACATGAGCAGCTAGGAGCCCCAGCAATGACAAGTCTCTGCCATTTATTTCTGATTAGAAAAGTGCATTACTCCTTCTCTTGCCCTGCCTGCTAGGAAGTCAATCAAAGTCGATCTGGATTTTCAGGAACACACTGTCAGTTTCTCCATCCCTCAGTTAACCAAATATTCAGGGTCTTGGGAATAGATCCAAACAGGATCCTGTTGTCTCTCTGACAACAGATTATAAAAAGTTCAACTTCTGTGAACCCAGTCTGACAAGAGGCAACAGTTAATTCAGTCAGCATCCAGCCAAAATGCACTCATTTTCTCTCAGGGCAAACTTTTGGTAGCAATGGAAGCAAAGTCCTGGGTCTCCTTCAAGTTATTTTGATATTTTGTTACCCTACTGCTTTCTTTCCAGTGATGTCCAGCTAATCTTTGAAACTTAACTCACTACCCTGCCCCAGTTGCAATGCCCTGAAAAGGCTATTGCTTGTTATACCATGATTACCTTGGGTGTTCAGACCTTTACATGGCATTCCTGAGGTCAAGCTGAAAGAAGTGAGACACCAGGAACTTGACCTTTATAAATGTGTAATTAGGCCTGTGTTGCTCTGACACTCCCAAAGCACTTGTTAAACAAATAAAACCCCAAGCCACAAAAACAAAACAACCCACCAACCAACCAAAAAACATAAAAAGGAAAAAAACAAACACAATAAAATTTATTAGGATTTTGGCATAAAGTCATGCTTACACAAAGAATGAAGTATTTCAAATGGCTGGCTTCTGTCCAGTAGGTGCCAGGAATTGCCATCGCAACAGCCCTTGTAATGGCAGCTTCTGTTGGATCAAATGAGACTCCCACTCTCTTGCTCACTTACAATCTACCTGCTCTGTGGTGATTACATAGGAATCAAACAGCATGTACAAGCCAGTACAAAGATTATTTCAAATTTGGCACATTACAGCATTTCATTGAAACACTGGCTAAGTCCCAATGGCAGGCTGAACACAGTGAAGAGCTGAAATGAAGAGCTGGGGCTGAGCTACAATTCCTGCTTCTTGAGGCTTAAATATCTGGGCACAGTGTCAGATTAGTAAAGAACATGTTTGGTCTGGAATTAGCAGAGCCTTAGCCAGGAACAGACTCAGCCCCAGCCACAGGGGAGGTGGAGGAACAGTACACAGAAGACTGAAGTCTATCTGCAAGACATTAAATGATCACATAGCTGCCAAACTTGACATGGCCGCCAAACTTGACATGGCCTAAGAACATATGCCACATAGACCAGGGCTAATATGGCAGCTAATGGTCCCCCAGTTCCCAGAAACTATGTTCCTAGTCTCAGCCGCTCTAGTGTCCTGAATATTTAACTCTTTCACAGGTTAAAGGCCACTTTTACATACCTACCGAAATTAATCCATCTTCATAGTTTAAATGTTTTACTTTCATGCATGTTTCAGAAAAATTCCTGATTTATGGGTTGTAATATCTTTATATGTTCATGTGTTTCATGCTTCCAAAAACTACTGGTTCTTATTGCCAGAAAATATTAAAACATGATAGAAGCAGGTTAATGGCAAGACTCCTACACCTAGATGTCAACATGCAAGAGTCTAAATGAAAAGGTAAGTATCTAAGCTCTAGTTACAGTAAACAGATGTTATGGCATGATTCAATTGCCTACTCAAAGACATCCTGTGCCATTTGTGACAGACTCAACATCCTTCCCAGCCTCCAGCTGTGCTGCTGGCGAGGGATGATGCTTACATTCTGCCACAGCAGCGTGTCTTAGATATAGCAGGGTGCTTCAAATGCCCAAGATACTTGTTTCAGCAGATAGCTGCAGTTTCTTAAATGGCATTAAACCTGCACAACGAAGACCCTACTCAACAATCAGTTCACACATCCTTTCATGATGCCTCTGAGACCTAGGGGGATGTACATTATAAAACATAAACAGAAATTAAAAAAGGATATTATATCCCACTATACCGCAGTAGATTGTCTTGTGCAGCCCCTAAAGCACATGCACCCCACGTTTTGGACACCACTACCTTAGACCTCAAAGCCAATGCTAACAGTGATCCACCCCACAAGCACAAGTTCATGTTTACATGTGAAACATATATGTAGAGGAACCAGCTAACTAACTGAAAAGAAGTTCAGTAGCAAACTAATCCCTTGTGGAACATACTGTATTGTGAAATCTCTGAACGGTCTCTGTACTTGCAAATAGCTGCAGGAGAATTTGCTGAGGCATAATAGATATTTGTTGATCAAATTTGGTAAGAAATGGAGCACTGGCCACAAAGGCAGCATAAATATATTTACAGAGGTAAACCATGACCTAGTACTCCAATAAAATAGTTCCACAGTATCTATCCACTGCTCACTGGCAGTTACCTGTGGTGCATAGCTTGCTATGGAATGGTAGGTGTTGCTTGGTAATTTAAGCAACAAAGAAAATACCAAGTTTTCTTTTAAGACTAGCACTGTAATACTTCAGAGTTACAGAGTCATCAAGAGGGCAGAGTTTTGACTGCAGATCAAAACAACAGGTCTACTCCAGTGCTGTGCTTCTCCAGAGCCCCAGGCATTTATGGAGACATAGTTTAAGTCTAGAAATCATGGAGATAGGGTCACAGTCCAGAAGATTCATGTTTTGCACCCAGCAAGTTGCAGAAATAGGTAATAAAGGCATCCTCCTTTAAGGAATCTTCTCTGATGTTAAGACCTGAGAAGCATGGCAGCGGGCCTAAAAAAAGGTGGAAAGAGGGGAAAGAGAATAGTTTAATGACCGGAAATACCACTTTAAAGAACAAATTAGTAGCTTTGTAAGCTTAACTAGTATAAGAGGTTATATGTCATCATAATTAAATGGGATCTTTCAAGACAAAATTCCAAAGAATTGATATTTTTAAATATAAATCAAATCTTTGAATAGAGGAAAACACCAAAAACAAAACACCACCCCCGCCACACACAAATCCCATACAATACTCTTCTTTTTATTGTGTCCTGAATTTTAAAGCTTTTGCCAATAGAAGGAAGAGAGGATGTGTCGTGGTTTAGGCCTGCCACACAGCTCACTCACTGCAAATACCGCCGGTAAGTAAGGTACAACATACTGAAACTCTGACTTCAAGATCCACAACATTAAGAGCCAATAAATCAGCATTGTGC